>CP125976.1:90419376-90664270 GCA_030063025.1 Avena longiglumis
AGATCGACGCCTCTTTTTCCTTTGCCCTTTGTCGGCACCCTTTGTTAAGCGGTTTTGAGATCGACGTTAGGTGGTTACCCTTCCGCTTGGCACAAGGGGTTATGGACGCCATTGGTTATTCTTCAGGGCTCTTAGCCCCATTTGCATCTTGTCCGTAGCTGGACGCTCTATCGTTTTCAAGGTGATTTGGATCCTTGTATATTATTCTTGTATTCTTGACTCATGGAGTCGCCGTTATATATATATCTCTGTTCTGTGGGTCCCATCGAAGACTGTTGTGTAATGTTATTACTTCGTTTTCCACCCGCACGAAAGTGCCTGGTGGGCACCTTTGAATCGTTTCTATGCGGGTTTTGGCAAATTTTTCTCAAACTTGCATAGGTCCGATTCTGAGGGTGTTACAGTTCCCAACTATCTTCTACTTTCCTAGGAATAGAAGCTTTGTGTTTCAATTTTTCTTCCTTAATTTTAATGAGAGCATATGTAATGTGTTTTGTAAAAGCCATATTCATAGCACTAACATTAGGACTTCTAGCAAGATTTTGTAGGAACATAATCATTTCAGAAATATTGCAACCATCGAGATCAAAATCAAACTTTGCATCATAGGTAGTAGACTTATTGGGTTTAGACATTGTTGTAAGAGGAATGGGGACTTCTTGTGGTTTAATAGCATCAACATTGGTGGTGGTAATAGTACAAACACTATTGTTTCTAGCGATTTCTTCTTCTCTTTCCCATAGTAACTTGTATGGCATGAGTAGCATCAAAGGTACTTTCCAAGGTTTCAGGTTTAGCGGCCATTTTATTAATCAAAGAGGATTGTGCTTCAGACAAAGATGAAATATTTTTCTCAACATTCAAAAGCTTTTCCTCCACAGTCTTGTTGAAAGTAGTTTGTTTACTAATAAAGTATTTAAGCATGACTTCAAGTTTAGAGGGAGCACTTCTATTGTTGTTGTAGGAATTTCCATAAGTATTACCATTGTTGGGAGGATAAGGCCTATAATTCCTATAGACATTGTTGTTAAAATTGTTGTTTCTAATGAAGTTCACATCAACTTGCTCTTCTTGAGCAACCAAAGAGGCTAAGGGAACATTATTTGGATCAATATGAGCTTTTCCATTAACAAGCATAGCCATAATAACATCAATTTTTTCACTCAAAGAGTAGGTTTCTTCAACTGAATTTACCTTCTTACCATGTAGAGCTCTCTCAGTGTGCCATTCAGAATAGTTGACCATCATATTATCAAGGAGCTTTGTTGCAGCACCCAAACTAATGGTCATAAAGGTACCTCCAGCAGCAGAATCCAACAGATTCCTTGAAGATAAATTTAACCCTACATAAAAAGTTTGGATAATCATCCAAGCAGTCAGTCCATGAGTGAGACAATTCTTTACCAAAGATTTCATTCTTTCCCAAGCTTGAGCAACATGTTCATTATCAAGTTGTTTAAATTTCATTATTTCACCTCTCATAGATATAATCTTACCAGGAGGATAGTATTTTCCAATAAAAATATCTTTGCATTTAATCCAAGAATCAATACTATTTCTAGGCAAGGATAACAACCATCCTTTAGCTTTTCCTCTCAAGGAGAAAGAAAACAATTTGAGATTAATAATATATTCATCTACATTCTTATACTTTTGCATCTTACAAAGTTCAACAAAGTTATTAAGGTGGGTAACAGCATCATAAAACTAGCACCAGAAAATTGCTCTTTCATAACAAGATTCAACAAAGCAGGCTTAATTTCATAAAAGGTATCATCAGGGGCAGGTGGAGCAATAGGTGTACTCAGGAAATCATTGTTGTTTGTGCTAGTGAAGTCACACAACTTGGTGTTCTCAGCAGAATTCATTTTTTGCAAAGGTGGATCAAGCCAACAACGGCAGCAACTAGAGCAGGAACTTTTTTTTTGTGTGTTTTTGATAAGAGAAAGCAAACCAAACGAAACTAATTCTTTTGTAATTTTTGATAAAAAGAAGCAAGCAAAACAAAACAAAAGAAACTAAGCAAAACAAAAACAAAGTAAAGAGAATGGTTGTGAAGGACTCCCCTTGTGAAGCTATCCTTACTCCCCGACAACAGCGCTAGAAAAGTCTTGATGAGCTCATATCACTTTAGAGCTTCGTTGGGAAACCCCAAGAGGAAGGTGTGATGAGAACATCAGTAAGTTTTTCCTCAGTTATAAAACCAAGGTTATCGAACCAGTAGGAGAAAGGAAACAACTCCAAGGTGTTGCTAACAACTTGGAATCCTGCATAACACAAACTCAAGACTTCGCCCCAACTTATAGTGAGGTTGTCAATCTCACTGGTTTGCTAAAAATAAAGGATTAAACGTATGGTGTGGAAGGTAATGGTTGCTTGCAGAAAGTAAACGATAACAGTAGATGATGTAACAATGGTAAAGATTGGACCGGGGTCCACAGTTCACTAGAGGTGTTCTCCTTAAGATAAATAACATAACATGCTGGGTAAACAAATTATAGTGGGACAATTGATAGGACCGAGCAAGGCACAACAATGCAATACTAGACATTCTTGATCCTACGAGATTTGATTGGGCATTACAACAATATACATAGACCGCCATCCAACTGCATCTATGACTAGTAATCCACCTTCAGGTTATCATCCGAACCCCCTCCAGTATTAAGTTGCAAGCAACAGATAACTGCATTAAGCAATGTGTGTAAAGTAAACAATACAGCTGTTCCATGAACAAAAGATAATTGTTTTCTCCCTAGTGGCAACAACACAGCTACAACCTTAGAGATTTCTGTCACTTTCCCAGATTCAATAGAGGCATGAACCCGCTATCGAGCATAAATACTTCCTCTTGGAGTCACTAGCATCTACTTGGCCAAGATAGCTACTAGAAACAGAGAGCATGCAAGATCACAAACAACACAAACATGATAGAATCAATAATCAATAAGACATGATAGAATCAATAATTAATCTGACATAGTAATCTCAATATCCATCGGATCCCCGCAAACACAACATGCATAATTACAAATAGATGATCTTGATCATGAATGGAGCTCACAAGATCTAAACATGATAGCACAAAGGAGGAGAAACAACCATCTAGCTACTGTATGGACCCATAGTCCAAGGGTGAACTACTCACGCATCATACCGGAGGCTGGCATGGTGATGAATAAGGCCTCCGGGATGATCTCTCCCCTCCGGTAGGGTGTCGGGAAGAGCTTCAGACCCCCCTGATCTAGGAACGATGGTGGCGGCGACTACAGACTGTTTCGTGGAGATCTGATCGGGTCCTTAGGGTTTTGGCATCGGGGGGTTTATATAGGCGAAGAGGCGAGGCATGGAGGCACCTAAGGCGGCCACACCTGGTGGCGACGCGTCCTAGGGTGGGCCCACGCCACCCTAGGGTGTGGCGGCCTCGTGTCCCTCCTCCGGTTGCCCTTCGGTCTCTGTGTTCTCCTCGGTGAAATATTGACTTTGGCTTTTGTCCCGTCCAATTCCGAGAATATTTTCTTACTACCTTTTCTGAAACCAAAAGCAACAGAAAAAAGGGAACTAGCACTGCGGCATCTTGTTAATAGGTTAGTCCTAGAAAATGTATAAAAATACCTCAAAGTGTAGACAAAGCATAGAAAAGTAGATACTAAACAAGCATGGAACAACAAAAATTATAGATTCATTTACGACGTATTAGAACGGTCGGCCTCAGGCACGCAATCACTGCGCGGGATGCCACTGCCTGCTTTGTCCTCATTGCCTGCTCCTGTGCCTCGGCGAGCTCCTGCCTGAGCTTCGCCATGTCCTTCCTCTCCTTGCGGCCGCCTGACTCAACCCTCCTCTTATGCACAATGGTCAGCCACTCGGCGCTGGACACGCCGTCCGGCCTCATCGTCGGCGCTCTCGGTTTCCTCGCCTTTTTCTCTCTGGTTTCGCCAAGGTTGGATCTGGGTTTGACGAACCCCTTGGCGGGCATGGCGGGCGGGCGGGAGCTCGCCAAACTGGCGGGAGTCGGGGGAATCGGGAAGAAAGGCGGGAGGGGAAGAAAAGGGCGGGATTTCGGCCTTCACTCGCCGACAGAGCTGGCCCACGCCCATTTCGCTTCGTCCGGCATTTTCAGGGTGTTCCCGGGATGTTGGGAATCGCGTGGGAAGTCCGGACCAAAGTTGGCCCAAATCGGGACGGGATCTTGAGAACTCGACTGGGCCAATTTTTGACGTTCGGACCTAAAATTCGTCCTGGGATCAGCGTCCTGGGAAGCCGAGTGGAGATGCTCTTAGAATCGTCATGCGAGGTATGAGATTAATTCTTGTCATAATTCAGGGAAGATACGCACGAAGACAAACCAAATACCTACTCCTACTCCACCCTTAACTCAACCACCAGACAACTCAATCTTTTGTGTTATAATACTAGAAACTTGGGTCAAACTTAAGGGGTATCTTGAAGACCTGCAGGAAAAGGAAGAGGCCTGGGTCAATAGGCCAGCGTACCGACTTGACAAAGCCTGGGGTCATGTCCGAGCCTCTAGACCAGGCCCATGTGCCGGCTCGGCATGACCCAACAGGTAAAGGGCCTTAGCATGTTGGGTCGTGCTAAGCCCGTGAACAGCGGTGTCGGGACGGTGACGTGTTGAGCCGTTCCGTTGGCCAGGTTTGCTCTTGACTAATGTACGGGAAGATCCTAGCCTGGTGTATACAACCCACAACATACTCTTTGTGCCCTTTGGGCCAGGACCAAAATCGCAGTTAGTCTTTCCATCCGGTATTTTAGTCTATATTTTCGGTTTCTATACGGTTTTCATGATTTTCTAATGGTTTTCGGGTTTTTAAAAAAATTCCAACATTTTTTAAGTCAGAACAATTTTTAATTTAAACACATTTAAGATTTGAATAATTGTATAATTTTGAAAATTACAAATTTAACAAATTTCGAATCCGAAGATTTTTCAGAAAAAATAAACTAAAAAAGAAGAAAAAAATCACAAAGTAACAGAAAAAAAGGAAACTGAAACAGAAAAAATCATAAAAGAAGCAGCCGACTGGGCCGGTCCATACCGCGCGCGGGGGTTGTGCGGCACGCGGTACGCGCCGACCTGGTCGGCATATAGCGTTTAGCCAGCCCTCTTCCCGGTTCCCCTGTCGTCGTGGCCGGCTCCCGGTTCCGGCGGCCGCCAAACCCTCTCTCCAGCGAAGTCGCTTCACCGCCACTAATCCTCGCGTGGAGCGAAGCAGACAGGAGGGATCCATCCAGTGCGACTCCTTCTCTTTGGTACGGAAGCCCTAAATTATTTCGCTTGGATAGGTCTAGGAGCGCCTTGTTCGTTGTTGCGAGCAACCAAGTACGAGCCCTTGTTAATCTCTGAGATGCGTGAATGCATCCAGTTTGCCCGTGGGTTTCACCCGGTTTTGTTCCAGTAGCAGCTTGTTTTCCCCCCTCAGAAATGTTAGGATTGAACCGAGAGTTAGGGTTTGTGCCTGGCATTGGTAGGTTGTACTGCGCGTGCGTAAGTATGTGTACGAGCGGCGGGTCTTCCCAGGTTTAGCGCCTTAACAGGGATCTGGCAACCGTTTGCTCTTGGCATCGAGACTGACTGCATTGAACTTTAGTTCTCATGTTTATGCGTGTTGTCCTGTGTGCTCGTGTAGATTTGGTTTCGATGACATATAGGGTCGTAGGAACATTTGAAATACTCGGATTTCTGATGCTCTGGTGATGATTGCAGGCTAGCATCCTTCCATCTCCGTTCTAAACACAGGAAAAAAGGTCAGTCAATTTGATTCGAGTCGGTGTGCAGCCATGGCCTTTTTGTCTTCCATATTTCCCCTAAATCCTCAAAAGAAGAGAAGTAGTACTTCAAAAGGGAAAATGATAAGTCACCAAAGTAATGTCTGGTAAAAAGGAAAGCTCAATGTAATGGAGGGCATTGTTAAATGTCCAAAGTAAATGAGGGCAAAAAAATAAAATTCCTCCTTCTCTTCTGCGGCTCTGCCCTCTCTCGTCTCGCTAGTGTAGCTTCACCGCCGGCAGTGAGGTGTGCATCCAGCGCCGAAGCCTGTTCCCGTCCTTCACGCCGTTCCAGTTGACCATGTGGCCGCCGACCTTGACCCATCCACTTCCCCCTCCTGTTCCTTCGCATCTTCAAGGAGGTCTTCCAGCGACGCCGGCGGCGACCAGAGGGGCCAGCAGGTCCTCGCCGACGACTAAGGTAAGCTCGGGCGCCCCTCCCTTCATCCCGCGCCTCTCCTCTCCAGTCCGCTGCAGCTAGGCCCTAGAGCTTCCCTCGCCGTCGTCCTCACGCCCGCGGCCCGCGCTGCCGCCACCTGCCGTCTCGTCGCGTCCTTACTATCGCCACCCAGTCCACACTCTTGGACAATTTGGTTTTGAGATGTGTGCTTTTACTCCTCAAGTGATTTTACTTAAACCCCAAACTAACCCCACAATTTTTTGGTGTCTAGATCCACCCCTGCTCGTTGGGATTCTTTGCGGATTTACAAAGGGCTTCCTCAGCATGTCTTGGGCGGCAATCGAGAATGATCCTGGTAAATTTTACCTCTTGTAATCTGTGACGCGGCAACATAACAGATCAATGGACCATCTAGTTAGTTGAGCTAAGTTTCCTTTGCATGTTCAGTAAGCGGTGCACAGTAAGGTTTCCCCATGACCCTCGATGGTATTTAACTGCTAATTGTCCATAGTTTGACTGGATGTTTAGAGCGTTTGGACAAGATGTGGAGGATATTAGAGAAACTTTCATGTAAAGTGTTAGTGACATCTTGTATTACTAAGGGTGCGTTTGGTTCATGCCCCGTCGCGTCCTACCAATTCGCTGGCATGGACAATTTTTGGCGAACGAGTTGGCCACCCTTGAATCACCCACCGAGTCTGGACTGGGCTAACCAAAAAATTGGTGGCCAACCAAACAGCAGCTGTATGTCACGGGCTTGCCGGTTTTTTTTGGTAAGGCCAGCTTTGGCTCAAAACTAAACTTAATCCTAAGCTTTCTATTGGACCCTCGTGCTGTGAGCTGTTACTTAATCAAGCTGTTTGATGTTTAATAGTAATAGAAGATTTGAATGTGTGCAGCATCACCTATTTCACCTCAGGAGAGTGCCCAGCTGTTTCCTCAAGTTGTTTACGGGACACTTGCTGTCAGCTGTCGTTTGAAGTTTAATGTGGATATGAGTACTAATAAAATTGCCGTTTGCAATTCAAAATTTACAGTATTTATGTCCTACATTTTTTGGGTGGACAGGAAGTTCCTCTCGTGCTAAGTTACTCAAGTGTGTACATATTCTCCCTCTCTTAACAAGTGTCATTGGAATGGTGAAACAAACTAGACTTATCATCAGAACAATGCTATTATATGTTAGCTACCTGTTCTAACTAGATCATTGTTAATTTCTTGCATCACCTATAAACCCTGGCCTTTAATATTTCCCATTATTAATCGCTGCATATTGTGTAGGTGTTTTTACCGAGCTGTTGCAACAAATGCAGTTGAAGGGTCTCCAAGTAAGTATTCACCTAACCCGAGTGCCCCCTTTTTTTTTCATAAGTCAGCTTGGCACTAAGGGGCACCAATCACTCCATGCGTTAATACAAAAGATGAGAACATATGTCCATTACAATTTATTTATTTATTTTTGCTATTTTCCAAGGAAGGAGCAAAATCTAAGTATGCCTTTTTATTTCATTACCTGGTTGACATTTTGGCTTCTGGATTTACCAGGTTCACAAATAATAAACTATGTTTTGAAGTACAACAATGCAAATATACCTTTTATTTTGAAAATGTTGGCAGGCTATGCATGCAATGCACAACAATTTGGTATAAGTTTTGGGAGTTCATTATCAGTTTCTAGTTTCTACATGTACTGTACTTCTTTCTACGAAACTTGGGATATGTTACCTCCCTAAAACCTGGTATTGTATGATATTCCATGTCATTCTTCCTTAACAGGTCGATGAACTCTACTCACTTGATCTTGATGCCCTCAATGATCTTCAGTATGTTATCCTTGCTACCCATTACCACGAATGCTGTTTTTCCTCAATGATCTTGATGTCAAACAATGGGTATCTTGCAGGCCAATTTATGGGCTCATAATTCTATACAAATGGCGACCTCCGGAGAAAGATGAACGCCCTGTTATCAAAGATTCAGTTCCAAATCTATTCTTTGCCAATCAGGTCAGTGCATAGTTAAATTGATTTTTTTATGTCATGTTCACTCTGTATCTTTTTTTATAACAAACCGATTATTACTTGCAGATAATTAACAGCGCATGTGCAACCCAAGCTATCGTTTCTGTTCTATTAAACTCTTCTGGCATCACCCTTAGTGATGACCTCAGAAAGCTGAAGGAGTTCGCAAAGGACTTGCCCCCAGAGCTCAAAGGATTGGCTATAGTGAATTGCGAAAGCACTTGTATGACCAGTAACTCATTTGCAAGGTCAGAAGAGCCCGAGGAACTGAAATCATCTAGCAAGGATGATGATGTCTACCATTTCATTAGCTATGTTCCGGTTGACGGTGTCCTGTATGAGCTTGATGGACTAAAGGAAGGACCTATAAGCTTGGGAAAATGCCCAGGTGGTATTGGTGAGATGGGGTGGCTGAAGATGGTGCAGCCAGTCATTCAGGAACACATTGATAAGTTTTCTCAGAACGAGATAAGGTTCAGTGTCATGGCTATCACAAAGAACCGGAGGGATATGTACATCGTAGAGCTCAAGGAACTTCAGAGAAAGAGGGAGAACCTCTTGTCACAAATGGGTGATCCTTCTGCCAATCGCCAAAGGCCATCTGTTGAGCGGTCACTCGCAGAGGTTGCTGCTCAGATTGAGGCTGTGACCGAGAAGATCATAATGGAGGAAGAGAAGTCGAAGAAGTGGAAGACAGAGAACATCAGGAGGAAGCACAACTACGTGCCTTTCTTGTTCAATTTCCTTAAGATCCTCGAGGAGAAGCAGCAGCTGAAGCCCCTGATAGAGAAGGCAAAGCGGGGTTCTCACGGCCGTAACTCCAAGTGAATCTGCATTGTAAAATTCTATTGTTCTGATTGTTTTGTTTTCATGTAGAGATGACCCTGACTGGCTTTGTGTCCTTATGGCTGTCTGGCTTTGTTTTCTTGCCGAATGTGCCTGTAGCTTAGTCCTGGATAGGGCATGCATTTTACAGTCCTAGTGTTTTCAGGCAAATCTTAAGATTTATGTAGGGGGACAACCTGACTTTTATCTGAAATTTATATGGGCAGTTGAGGGTTGTTAACCTATTTGACTTGACTGTTCCCAATCTTAAACCCAAATATGCTGAATATTATGATTAAGTTCGTGTGAACTACATGTATAAGAAGCCTCCGGAGTAACGGTATCTCTGAAGTGGTTTTGACCTGTCTTAGGCAACATCAGTATTTTGCAGGAGAAAGGGCACTGGCTATCTATTTTCCTGGCAAATTAACAAAATATATTGAACAGAAAAATATGTTACATGATCAGAACAACAGCCAAGCCCTGAGGCTTGGAATTGTTAAACTGTATTTACAGGCTGAAAGAAGTTTTATGGCCGGGCCGATTTAAAAGATTTGATCGGAAACATATAGCCTCAAAGCTGTAACTCGCGGGACTTTATGGGCCGGACCGATTTAAGCGATCTCATAGTTGCTCTTAAACCGGGCCAGTACACCCCATACGCCTGCAGACCGCGAAAACCCCGGAAACCAAAATTACGTTCTAGAAATTTCCCTCCCCAAGTGGCTCTTTCTCTCTTCTTCATCCCCATTCCCCTACCACCAACGAACACATTCGAAGTTCAAATCCTCAAACCCTAACCCCCCTCCCTCCCTCCGATCCGAACCCCTCCCTCATGCGCCCACACGACGGCGGGGACGATGGCGGCGGCGACGACGAGCACCTCTTCGCCGGAGTCCGCTTCACGCTCGTCGGCTTCGACCCCGTCACCGAGTCCCAGGTGCGCCCGCCTCTCCCTAGCCGCCCCCGTCGCGGCGTGCCTCGATGCGATTCCATCGCCGTTCGTTTCGATTCCCGTGCCGCCGAATCTGCGCGATTCGGTCCGAAATCTCACCTGGTGAGAGCTCTGCGTTTGGCAGTACCGGTCGGAGATGGTGCGTCGCGGCGGCGCCGACGCCGGCGGGCACGGCGCGGCGGGGTGCACCCACGTGGTCGTCTGCGGTCTCGTCTACGTGAGTTCGATCCCTGGTTTACACTTCTCTGCTCTTCCAGCCGGGGGTTTCCTCGGGGACATTTGTCGCGTGGCTTCGTTCAGCGGTGTTTTATGGTTGAACTGAAATGAATGCAGGACGATCCGGTGTGCGTGGCGGCGCGGGGAGATGGGAAGAAGGTGGTAACTGAGCCGTGGGTGGACGACAGCTTGGAGACCGGATTGATGGCTGATGCCGATCGGGTCAGTCCCACTATTGTGCTTGCATCTGTACCGCGGTTAACCTGATTCAGGTGTTCTTTATTTGTACTTTGGTGCTAGTAGTATACTACTGTAAGATACGTGTTACGAACAGACCAGCAAATCACTGTTTTAATGCCACTTTAGTTAGTCTCCTGTACGATATTATCTTATTTCTGCTGACTGCTTTGATGATTTGAAGCTGCATGTTTTGTATTTGATAGGTACTATATAGGCCAGTGAGAGATTTGAATGGTATACCGGGTAGTCAGTCACTTAACATTTGCCTGACAGGGTACCAAAAGGATGGGCGTGAAGACATAATGGTAATACTGCCACCTTTTATCTTCTTATCTCCAAGCTTAGAGGTCTATGATTGCTGGTTCATACAGCTGTAGATACCAAGTATCTGGTCAAGGCCGTTTTGTTATTGATCAGGTCAATTATGATTTCCTTCAGTTTATAGACCAATAATATTTGGTGGTTACTTTTTGTCCCACTTGTTTTAATAGCTTGTGGCTATATCTTTGATTCTAGCACACTGTTTATTGTGTCATGCTGAGTTTGTTCCTAATTATGCACTTAGATGGTTTATACCGCTGAATCAATTCACTAACACCAAGCATGCCTGAAACCAACCTTTTTTTCTGAATAACCAAGGCTCAGAATGCTATAGAAATATAGCAGTTCCTCGATAAATTTTCAGCTCTTTCCTTCTAAAAAATTGATAGTTTGTCTTAATCGTGTTTGAATGCTTCATTTTAATTTTGGAGTTCTCATCACTAATCATCTGACTATTCATTTTACTGTTGAATATAGAAAATGGTTAGCTTAATGGGGGCGCAGTTTTCCAAGCCTTTGAAAGCAGACAGGGTTACCCATCTCATTTGCTATAAATTTGAAGGTAGTTTGTTTGCTTCATAATTTTTCTCAATGTTTACACTCAAATTGTGTTGCAATTAGTGTTCACTTGCGGCCTTGCTTCTCCCTGTTTCTATCAGGTGAGAAGTATGAACTTGCTAAAAAGGTGAATATCAATACTGTTAATCACCAGTGGTTGGAAGATTGGTACGTGTATTTATTAACCAGTTTTGTAATAAATCGTCGTATCGTGTCATGGTTCTTTCTTCTGAAATGCCAGCTATGACTTTATTGCAGCTTAAAGGCTTGGGAAATTCTACCGGTTGATAATTATAGAAAAAGGTGAGTCTACCAGCAAATCACCTTGCATTTCTCTGTTGTTGTTTTCCCCCTTTATTTTTAGCCACTGGGCTTATACTTCCCAATCTCTCATCTCTACTGTCCGTTATATGATGTCCAGCTAACGTTTTCACAACATGTCAATACATGTGATGCACTTCTAGGATACTAACTCTAGTTGCCTGGTCATTTACTTATTCAGTGGTTGGGAACAAGAGATGATGGCGGCACAAGTTGAGGACTCTGAAGATGAAGCAGAAGATGCTGCCGGAGGCTTAACTCGTAGCAGAGGCACTACCAGAAGCGCCCCTCTTACAGAGATTAGAATGGGAACTCATGTTGATCCTGATGTCTACGCCCCCATTCGTGATCCTACTGTCTCTTTTGGCAATGCTGAGGTTGCTGCAGGAAGACACCTGGACACTCCAAAACAGGTTAACAAAGCAGAAGATGTATACAAGAGGTCCCTTGATGGTGTGACAAATTCTGCTGATCCTGAGGCAAGCAATGCAGTCCATCCTCCTATTAACCCCAGTAGCAATGCAAAGGCTCCTGGAGATCACATCACCAGAGATGAAGTAAAAAATGGTGATAAAGGGCCAGTTGACACTAGAGCAAGTGCCCTTCCTACGCTCAACACAAATGGGGCCACAAAATGTGCTGATCATCTTGTACATCAACCAACCATGATACTTCCTATTCCAGTGGTCGATAGAGACAACATTGATGAAAAATATTTGGATAGTTCTGACAAGTTCATTGCCAACAGTGTTCAGTTGCCAACACCTTCTGCAGAACATCTCTTGGAGAAACCATTGCAGTCATCAGATATGTGTGGAAAAGTGGATCATAAGGATAATGGACCTGTAGCTAATCTTGTTGCCAAAGTTGGTCAATCAAATGTAGAAGGAAATCCAACCTTGTTTAAGCCTAATTCAATATCAGCAGGTAATTCTGCATCAAAGAATTCCCCAATCTTAGGCTACTCCAGAAGGCATTCTCGGAAGTCAGTGTCACCAGGAGCTAATTTAAGTTCAGTTCACCACCCAGCATCTCACCAAAGTTCTGAGAGAAATACACCAAATGTTGAGTTTAGTATCTCTCCATCAACGAAGAGCAATCATACAATTAGCAAGCTTGCTGATGGCAAAAGCCCGAGAGTCGAAGCAATAAAATGTGTGGATAGATCAGACTGTGTACTTTCTCAGACGAACAGTGGCCAACATTCAGCCAGTCCATTACCGCTAAATGCAGGAACAGCTACTGGAACTGCAAATAGTCCTCCCCCAAGCAGGGAAATTGCATCAGAAGCAGCAACAGTTTCTGATCTGGCAAAAAATTTCACTGGATCTCAACCCATCAAAGTTGACGGTAACCTAAACTGTGATGTTACTGTGGATCATACAGTAAGGCAAATGGCTGGCTCTTCTAAAAGGAAGCTGTTGAGCAACAGGAGGACTTCATTGAAGCTTGCAAAGTCTCCTGAAATTTTGGCTAAAGAGGCGATTATAGAGCCACTAGCTAAAGCAAAGGAACTGGCACAATATGAAGTGGCAGCAGAGAAGGCATGCGCTATAAGCCCTTCTATGGATTCTGAATTTGAAACGGCAAGTTCAAGTCTCTCTTGTCAAAATCAGAATGTAGAGACGAGTAACGCACCACAGAAATACACCAGAAGGCGTTCTCGGATGTCAGTGTCACCAGGAACTAATTTAAGTTCAGCACACCAAACAGCATCTCACCATAGTTCTGAGAGAAATACACCAAATGTTGAGTTTAGTATCTCTCCATCAACGAAGAACAATCATACAATTAGCAAGCTTGCTGATGCCAAAAGCCTGAGAGTCGAAGCAATAAAATGTGTGGATAGATCAGACTGTGTACTTTCTCAGACGAACAGTGGCCATTCTTCAGCCAGTCCATTACCGCTAAATGCAGGCACAGGGTCAGCTACTGGAACTGCAAATATTCCTCTCCCAAGCAGGGAAATTGCATCAGAAGCAGCAACAGTTTCTGATCTGGCAAAAACTCCACTGGATCTCAACCCATCAAAGTTAACGGTAACCTGAACTGTGATGTTACTGTGAATCATACGGTGAGGCAAATGTCTGGCTCTTCTAAAAAGAAGCTGTTGAGCTACAGGAGGACTTCATTGAAGCTTGCAAAGTCTCCTGAAATTCTTGCTGAAGAGGCGGCTATAGAATCCCTAGCTAAAGCAAAGGAACTGGCACAACATGAAGTGGCAGCAGAGAAGGCATGCACTATAAGCCCTTCTATTGATTGTGAATTTGAAAAGGAAAGTTCAAGTCTCTCTCGCCAAAATCAGGATGTAGAGACGAGTAACGCACCACAGGTTAATACCACTGAAGTGGCAGCCACGGTCTCACAACATGACAAGGAGGTTTCTCATGCAACCATGGATGCAGCAACAGTTTCTGATCTGGCAAAAAAAGTATCGACTTCTGTAGTGAAGAACACTGGTGCTAAGAGGTTTCGGAATGCTACCAATGGAGCACAGACTTCATTTTCACGACGTACTTCATTTGCACGTCGTAAAAGTGAGATTGCAACATCTAAGTCCAAGCATGATATTGGTGCAGTTATTTCCGATGAAAATGTAGAAGCAGAACCAGAAAAAGATTGTAGCAGTCCAAGTGCACCTGAATGTACAACCTCCTCTCCTGAAGAAATCCTGAGCAGTATAGCAAGGAATGCTGCCACGAGCTCTCTGAATGCCAACAGTGAGATGAATGGTGTGCCAGGGGCTTCAAAGATGGAGTTTGCTAATGTGATTTCACAGGGAAATATGAAGAAAAACCCTAGGAAGCTTCCAAGCAGTGCAAGTGATAATGACAATCAAAGAGGTTCATCTATGAAGGTGTCAAATGCCATAGCAAGGAGTTCTGTTGCAGATGTGTCTCAGCCTGCTGACAGCAAGATGGCTATGGCTAGTGAACCAACCACTGATAAAGCTCAAACGGTATCTTTGAAGTTGAGCTTTAGTGAGGCAGTTCCTCAAGCTGACACTGAAAAGCTTTCAAGCAGTGCAAGTGCAGATAACCATGAAACATGTTCTCCTGAAAGAGTACCAAACAACAGAGTGCGCAAAGCAGTTGCCAAGAGGAAAGTTTCTGACACACAACATTACGTATCTGGTAGTGAGCCTTGCAACACTGGTGGTGTCTTTCCATTTGAAGCTGAAGTTCTGACAATAAAATGGGTTGCAGAGAACTCCACAAATGCTGGCAAGCCAATGGCGAATAAGGATCTCCAGAGTGCCAATGAGGATGGTATGACAAATGAAGCTGGATCATTTTGCAAAGATTCATTCGAAGACAGATCGAAAGATACACAAAACATTAGCCCAGCAAGGAGAAGCAAAAAGAAAAAGGTTGTAGGTGCAATGGATGGTTCTGTTGACCATAACAAGGAGAATGTACCAGTCAATGCTAATTTCTCTCTTAAATCAAAGTACATAAACAAACGTGTGAGTTCGAAATGTATCAAAAAATCAGTACAGACTGGCAAAGATGTGCTTTGTGACCGCAGTATGAGAGAAGGGAATGATTGTAGAACCTTGTCCTTGCTGGAACCAACATGGTTTATTTTAAGTGGACATCGCCTACTGAGAAAGGGTTATATGTCAATACTTAGACGGCTGAAGGGAAGAGTGTGCAGGGGCTCACACCACTGGTCTTTTCAAGCGACACATTTTATTGCACCTGAGCTCCGCAGAACTGAAAAATTCTTTGCAGCGGCTGCAGCTGGGAGGTAAATCTTTTACCATATGCACCTTTTTTCAGTGATTTCATGCTGGATTGTGTATACTTTGTTCTGGATGTTTGTTGATTATAAGAACTGATTTTTTTTTTACATACAACCATTTCCCTCTTTGTATTTCACGGTATCTAAGTGTTGGTTGCTTTTCTGGAATGTTAGGTGGATACTCAAGTCTGAGTACTTGAGTGCTTGCAATGAGGCTGGCAAGTTTGTAGCGGAAGAACCATTTGAGTGGCATGGTGATGGCCTTAACAGTGGTGACACAATAAGCCTGGATGCTCCGAGAAAATGGCGCCGCCTAAGGCAGCGCACTGGCTTTGGCGCCTTCCATGGGATGAAGATCATCATATATGGAGAGTGCATTTCTCCATCATTGGTAAGAAGACTATTTGGACATGCACTTCTTCATCCGATAGGCATCTTTGTAAAGCTGCAGTTCTTTATATTCACCCATATGTTTCCCCATTCCTTTTCTCAACAGGACACCCTGAAGCGTGCACTGAGGGCTGGCGATGGCACCATTTTAGCAACCTCCCCACCTTACACCCGGTTACTGAAACACGATGTCAGTTTCGCTGTTGTGTCCGCGGACATGCAAAGCACAGACTCGTGGGTGCAGGAGTTCATGAAACACAACATCCCCTGCGTCAGCGCGGACTACCTGGTGGAGTACGTCTGCAAGCCCGGCCACCCTCTGAACAAGCACGTCCTCTTCAGCATGCACGATCTCGCAGACGAGTCACTGCAGAAGCTGAAGAACTACAAGCAGGATGAGCGAGAGGCAACCGAGGGTGGCGACTCGGACCCAAGCTGTTCCGCCTGTGGGTCGAGCAACCGGGAAGGGGCTCTCATGCTGATATGCAGCGGCAGCCAGGAGGGGAACCGGCCTGGCTGCGGTGCCGGAATGCACGTCGATTGCTGGAACCCGAGCCCTGAAGCTGCTGCTGCTGCGCCGGACGGTGACTGGCTGTGCCCCAAGTGCGATGACGACGGCGACGGGCAAGCGAAACCCCCGAAGAAGGCCAGGAAAGGGAAGGCCAAGAAAGGTGCCGGGTCAGGGAAGCGCCTGCCCAGGCGCGGATGAATTTCTCGTGGCTCTGTTGGTGCTGTGTTAATAATAACGTTATAGCGATTGGATGATGGTGATGCGGGCCACTGTAAAGACGTCGTGGCAGTAGCTTCAGATTAGATACGACTGCTCAGGATCTCGTTTTAAATCATCTTTCTTAATTATTCTCATCAGGCAGATCTGTCACCTTCGGACTAGCAATATCCATTAAGTTCTGTGCTTGGTTTTGGAATACTAGTGGGTTCAATACACAGAGTAGAGTGTAGTCTGTAGGGTACTTAAACTGCAAGCCTTAATCTGTATAAAGTTGCTCTGTCATCGTGTTACAAGAACTGCATCTTGTGCTTCTTCACTGTTTGCTGGAAGATGAAAACTCTGAACCGGGCGGAAGAATCGGATCTGATCTGGCCGTGCGCACGCGTTCAGAGCAAGTAAAGCTTGGCACGGAGGCAAGGAAGCAGCATCAGATCAGAGTAAGTAAACCCTTTGCACTACTGCACGACGAGCTTTTGTAATAGTAATAAATAAAGGACGCGTTCGATCTGGTTTATTAAAGCGATGCAAAGCGCCTGCCGCCGCAGGCTTTGCGGTAGGGATCTGAAACCTGGTGTGCTTTGCCGCTGGCTGCACACTCACCACACCGGTTTAAAGCACACTGGATTACGGATGATTTACGCACAAGATCCTTTGCTTCCACCTGTAGTACTACGCGCTCGTGCTAGTAGTACATGGGCATCTCATTCTGGGAACCCTGCACGTTTGATTAAAGTGGTGGTGAAGAGCTGAAGCTGAGACGAATGGGAGCGTGGTGACGATGCCTGCACGGCCGAGCTTGCTCATGTTTCAGTTAAACATGAGGAAATCGCATCACCCTCACGTGCGGCAAAGCTAAGACATCTGCATCGCTTTTTTTTTTTTTGGTGAAATGGGGGTTTACCGTACTGTTGTCGTACGGTGGGTGCGAGCAAAGAACTGGGACACGTGCTGGGAGTGAGACGTGAAAGAAGAAAGAAGAAACGTGCGGTTAAAGGCTGCAGCGGTGTAGAAAAAAGAAAATGTCATACTTTGAAAAATAAAAAAATAATTAAAAAAGGGTAAAAAAAGTTGAACTTTTTTTGAAATCAAAGATGATCAGGTATTGTACTCGTAAAAAAATATTTGAAAAGTAAATAATACAATGAAAGTAATTCACTAGATACAATGAAAGTTTTGAGTTTTTTTACCCAGGATACAATGAAAGTAATTCACTAGAAAATATTTTTATATAAGTACAATACTTGGTCATCTTTGAATTCAAAAAAAGTTCAACAAAATTTAACCTTTTTATATATTTTTTAATTTTTTCCAGGTACGGGAGTCTGCAGCACTCGGGAGCCATACTGTAATGCCAAGTTCCAACGCTGCCTTCATCAATCCCTGCAACAAAAAAAAAAAAAAAACGCCGCCTTCATCAACAAAACGTTCCATGTCCGGATCTAATATTTTTTCCCAGACTTTTTGGTCTTAAATTTTCTTGTCATGTATTTTTATACTAATAGATTTATTTTCACCCACAAGCCAAAACACCTCCTCCTAGTACTACCTCCCTTGGCTGAAACAAGGTGCTAATTGTTGTCATGCAAGGACAATGTAAACTTTGACGAGTGTTAGACAGAATCTATGCCTCGGTTCACACAAACAAGTTTTTATACTGTGAGACGCTATCTTTTTATGGAGTCAGAGGCTCAAGTGGGATCCCCCATTCTGGTTATCATAGAAAAAAGAAGCGATCGGAATCAGGATCCAGTCCAGGGTATTGTCGTTGACATGCGCGAGCCGCCCCGCACGCGTGCACGTGCACGCTCTGTCCGCCAACCATGTTAGTATTGCAGCACCCATATGCACGATTGCACGCGTCAACCGCATGCAAGAACCGATGAATGGAGTTGAAAATGAGGCTGGCAAGGGCATGCGACGACATCCTGGCATGGCATGGGTGGTGGCTCGACGGAGGTTGCTTGCGGCCACGTTCTGCGTGCCCGCCACCACCTGTCCTCACCTCTTTCCAGCCCGCAACCCTACAGGATGTAGCGCGATTCTCCGCTGACGTGGCTGCGTGTGTGGGCCCCAGTGCTTCTCTGTTTCTGTTGCTTCGTGCCGTGCTCATCAAGCTCATTTCCGTGTAGCTAAATACTAAGATAGTACTATTTTATTAATGTGTGTCCACCTCACATACTCATAAGGTGCGTGCTACAGCCGGCTACTAGTTAAGAGCAAGAACAATAGTATAGCCAACAGCTAGCTATAAGTCATATCCATGTCACTTGTAGTCAATCGTATTTTTCAAGAATACGTCCTGAGAGACGTATCGTTTTCATAGAAGGAGGGCCAAGAGGCCAAGTTTTACAACGCACCGCAAGACAGCCAAAGGTGCAACCACGCCGCAAGCAAAGACACGCAACCTAAGCAACTACTCGCGGCATCTCCACCTATCCACCTTCCCAAGATAGTCGCGGAAAAGCCCTGCTGGATGTTGAAGGCTCAGCCTATCGGCGGTCCAGCATCTGTTCCTCACGGCTAACCAAAGTGTCACCTTGCAGCTGGCAGGGGCTCGGGTCGCCAGATTTGAAGAGCACCTGCCATCGGGTTCGCCAAAAAGGGCTCGTAGCAGGATCGGGATGTAGCGCTTGCTCGGGTCCCGCCCACTTGAGGACGCCCCGTCCCCTCCGTGAGGGTGATTTCTTCCACTCGATCCGCCACCGAGGAGCTCCCGATTGCTCTGCGTTGAGATCGGAGGACGCCATGCAACCACCCTGCTAGGCCTTCACGCACACGGCGCATGGAGGCTAACCTCGGTGGAACCGCTGCAAAGAGGTTGGGCGCGACATCGCAGAGTCGCCCACATGGAAGCCATTTGTCTGTCCAGAAGAAGGTAGTTGCTCCGTCCCCAAAAATTAGCACCTTGTTTCAATGCATGACCAAAAAGCAAGCCATGTTTCTCACCCACGTTGCCAACCCCTCATTGCTCACCCATATCATTGGGAGCCTCACGGCGACAAAGGAAACGACCAGTTCTCTTTGGTCAAAAGCAAGCGCAGATGGGGTCCCATGCATGTCACGACGGAAAACGCGTTCGGGCCCCATCGGCCTCTCTCCATGCCTACCACCTCGTGGTCCTCATCTTCAACCTCCGGCGAGCTCAACCGCCAACGGGCGTTAATGGCGACGCTGCCGCCGATCCCTCACCGGACGTTCGCCGGCGGTGAGCCTCGCCTCCACGTGCATCTCGGGGACCTCGGGCGTTAATGGCAACCTGGTGGCCACCAGCTCAACCAGCACTTGGAGTTGCGCCACTGACGGCTTCCGCAGAGAGAGCGGCAGCCCTAGGTAACGAAGGGGAAACTGCATGATGGGGCAATGCAACTTGGAGTTGCGCCACCAAGTCTCTGTCTTCAGCCGAACACTTGATCAGGTTGGCCGAGCACTTCTCGAAGTTGGTTCGGAGACCGGACGCCTCCCCAAAGTCCCCGATGATCCCGGAGATCACCTGGAAATCCACCACTGACGGCCTCAGGAATGTGACCACATCATCCGCATAGATTGATGTTCGGTGTTGGAGGCCTGTGGCTGCGAGTCGTGAGAGCAACCCCTGTTCTTCTGCTTTGACGACCATCAGGTGGAAAATCTCCATGATCAGGATGAAAAGTTGCGGGGAGAGTGGGTCTCCTTGCCGTAGTCCACGCCTATGGGCCACCTTCGCCCCTGGGCATACGTTCATCAAGACGCACGTGGAGGCCGTGGAGAGTAGCGCGCAGATGCACGCGAGGAGGCGCTCTCCGAAGCCCAGCTTATTTAGCACTTCCAACAGGAAAGACCAGTCCACAGTGTCAAAGGCTTTGGTGATGTCCACTGAAAAGACTGGAGTCTTGCTAGTGTGCGACTTTAAGGCGATCCTTGTACCATCATGAAATTGTCGTGCAAACACCGTCCACACACCTAAGCACTCTGATGTACCCCTACCAATTGCGGTAGAATCGGGGCCAATCGGTTGGCGATCACCTTAGCCACCCACTTGGCGATCCCGTGAATCAGGCTGATCGGTCGGAAGTCCCGCACTTCCTCGTCGCCCGGCTTCTTGGGCAGGAGTGTAATCAAAGCACTGTTCACCGATCCAAAACCACGGCTGTCCAGCCTAGAGAGTGAGTGGAAGGCATCCATAACATCCTCCTTTATGATGCTCCAGCAAGCAACGAAGAAGCGGGTAGAGAAGCCATCAGGCCCAGCGCACTTGTCCAACGGCATTCCTTTGATGGCCGCCAAAACTTCCTCCTCTGTGAAGGCCCCGTCAATGTGTTGAAGGTCCGTCGGTTGGACCCCCAAGAATTCCAAGTCCGGGGAGAATGGCCGGTCTCCTGCCACGCCGAGCAGGTTCTCGAAAAAACTATCCACGGCTTCTGCCTTTTCCACGTGGTCCGAGATCCGCACATTATCCACCATAAGGTGACTGATGAAGTTCTTACGCCTCCGATGGCTAGCATGCGTGTGAAAGAAGCGCGTGCATGCATCTCCCTCTCGTAACGAGAGGATCCTCGACCTCTGTCGTGCCAATGTCCTTTCAAGGGAAGCTAGCCCTAGGAGCTTCTTCTTGAGGAGGCACCGCAATCCACGCTCCTGGGAGGACAACTGCCTACTCTCCATGGCCACATCGAAGCGGAGGATCAACTCCGTGGCTAGAAGGCTCTGAAGCTTAACATTCCCGATGAATTTGGAGCTCCAGCGGGATAGTCTCTTAGCCACAACTTGCAATTTCGTATCGAGTCTCTTGAAGGGGTTCGGCTCCCACTATTGAGAGGTCCACGCTTCCTGTACCACCTCTAGGAAGCCATCGGCTTTGGGCCAGAAGGATTGGAATTGGAAGCGACGCCCCCGCTGCAGGTCCGGAGCTAGGCATAGCAACAAGGGGCAGTGGTCAGACGGTCCCGAGGACAAAGCCGAGAGGAAAGCATCGGGGTAACGTGCCTCCCACTCCACTGTCGCGAAGACCCTGTCTAACCTCTCCAAAGTGGGTCGTTCTCGTTCATTTGTCCACGTGAATCGACGACCGTTGAGGTAGAGCTCCTTGAGTTCTAGAGTTGAGAGAGTCCGCCTGAACTTGGCCATCATGCGACGATGAAGGGCTCCTTGGTTTTGTCCTCCGGGTTGAGGATGAGGTTGAAATCGCCGCAACTATCCACGAACCAGTGTAGGTCCTCGATGTCCTGCAACTCTTGGAGGAAAGCACGCTTGTCCACATCGCCTGGGTCCGTAACACCGGTGAACCACCAGCTATGATCCACACCCGTAAATGCAGCGGATCGCATTTTCGGAGTAATGGGGGTGGGTGACGGAGACCAGGCTGGATTGCCACGCAAGGAGGATCCCTCCGCGGGTCCCAGTCGATGGTAAGAAGAAAAACTTGTCGTAAGAGGGGCCAAGGCACTCCCTCACCACGCGGTCGGGAATCACCGCCATCTTGGTCTCTTGCATGCACACTACCGCAGCTCGGGTTGGGGACAAGACTCGTGAGACGGCTGAGCGGCAAGCCGGGGAGTTCAAACCACGCGCGTTCCAAATCCCAATGGAAAAATCCGGGTCATCCATTATTACAACACAGAGAAAGCGGGGAAGGGATGAAATGGGGCAGTCACCACTCAGACTAGGCACTCCACTGGTGCATCATCGAACAGAGGGAGGGCATCTGGCATCCATCCGAACAGGCGAAGGACCACGTCAATGTGCTGCTCTCATAGGGGCCTTGCGAACAGGTCCAAGTAGGCATCCAGCGCCTCGTCGCCAATCACCTCGCCCTCCCTAGCAATCCCCAGCCTGGTGATGAGGGTGCGCTGCTGCTGTCGGATCGGGGTGCCCGGGGCAAAGCGTCCACGAATGCGTCCACTCCTCCTTATCGGCCCTCAGTACTTTCTCTTGTTGCGGCCGTGCTTGGCTACCGGTCTACTCAAGACGGTGTTGATGGGCTGTTTACAGGCTCCACGGAAGGCAGCAGGGCTGCGAGCTCCCACAGGTGCAGAGCTATCGACAACTGCACGCTAAGTAGAATCCACGTCCACCGAGGACAAGCTGACCGAGAAGACGTCCAACGTGTCAAACACAGATTTTGGGGAACCCATCTGATCGGAGGACACTGTCTAGCATGCGCCGTCTGGTGAAGAAATCAAACCCGGCGAAGGCTTCTGGCAGTCTGAACCAAATTGAAAAGAGGCACCACGGTCCACAGATTCGGTGGGTGTCTCCTAAGGATCGCACAGACTAATCGAAAAGTTGTCCTCACCGCGACCATGCCTTCCTTCCGGCCCACGGAAACAGATGACGAAAATAGCGCAAGCGCCACCGAACGAGCTAGCTCAGACACGGAGAGCAAACGTCTGGGTCCACAGCGACAGACGGTTCGGCTACCCCTTCTCGTGCATGCGCTCGGTGCCGCAGCTTAGAAAAGGTGTGGAAGTGGGTTCCAATGCATGACCAAAAAGCAAGCCATGTTTCTCACCCACGTTGCCAACCCCCTGCTGCTGTTCACCCATATCGCTGGGAGCCTCACGCGGCGACAAGGAAACGGCCAGTTCTCTTTGGTCAAAAGCGCATAGATGGGGTCCCATGCATGTCGCGACGGAAAACGTTCCAGGCTGGCCCCACTGGCCTCTCTCTCCACGCCTACCACCTCGTGGTCCTCATCTTCAACCTCCGGCCAGAGCTCAACTGCAAACGGGGCGTTGATGGCGACGCGGCGCCACCCAGTCCTCACCGGACGTCACGGCGGTGAGCCTCGCCTCCACGTGCGTCTCGGGGACCTCGGAAGGAGCCGCCAGCGCTAGGCCGCACTGCCCCTTGCCCTGGCTCGCCTGGCCCACTCCACCACTGCGATCGCGGCGTCTGTCACCGCTTCGCCGCTGTCGCCTCCTCCTCCCGGAGCTGTCCCATCCTCGCCCGCCATCATGTCCTCCCGGACCAAGCGGATCCTCACGATATATCGCAGCATGGATTTGTCCAGGGCACAAGGGCGTCGCCAGGAGAACAAGGCCCTCGTCCTCCTCCATCATGTCCTCCGGCTCCTCGATCGCAAGGCTTTCTCCGGCAGGTGATTGATACTATCAAGCCAAGCGATGACCAAACGCCCCAAGTCTTCCCGTCGTTGCACCGAGACGCTCGACCCAAGCAGCCGATCCAAGTAACGCCACCACCGTGCTGCGGTTCCAAGCGTGCGCTGGTATGCCAGTGAGCTCGATGTGAGCCCGGAAACGAAGAGGTCGACGTACCGCCTCCAGCTTCCTGTTCCACGGCGAGAAGCGGAGGGAGAAGCCCCGTTCGTCCACCACTCCGGCGGCCATCACGTACCCTCCTGTTGCTGCACACCAGCAGGAAATCCGCCGGCCACGAACGATGCATAGTGAAATTGTCTTCTGCCCACGGCACCTGCGCCACCACCGCCGCCCGGCCTCAATCAAGGTAACGTTGGACCGCTGGCCTGAGACAAAAGCCACGAGGGCCCAACGGAGCGTGTCCTCTGCCGCAGCGATCTCCGCCGACCTTGGGATAATGACTACCTCCATAGCCGGTTCGGGGGTATCTCACGCCGGGAAGTGGAGGTCCGATCGTATAGCCAACAAGTATAATAGATAGATACATAAATATATACTACGTTATCTATATATGACCCACTTTGCAGTCTCACGTAGTAACTAGAAGCACGTGCTGCAGCCGGCTCTTACCCGCTTCTCTTCTCTCCTTCCCTCTCTCATCCAACTAGCAAATGTACAGTATTTTAATGTTTATAGTCTGCTGACTAAGCGTATTATACTTGCTCGTATCGCAAGTTCACTAATCACACCGTACGTAGTGCTAGTCTGGTCTGCACACCTTTTTAGGACTCCAGAAACTTACTCCGAATATGGTGACGCGTGCATGTAACTTGTAAGTACGATAAGAATACAGTCCGAGAATATGGTGCGTCCGGTTGACGGCGCCGCCGCCGTCGCGCGCATGCGCACGTGAAACCCCAGCGACCTCTCGCGTACTCCTAGGTACGTAGTGCACCACGGCGCGCGCGCGTGCCTATCTCCGGCGATCGAGCTCAACTGCAGCTGCCACAACCGGACCACGCCGACCTGCCGATGACATCCTGGCATGGGCGGATGATCGTTCGACCGAGGTTGCTTGCTCGATGGCCGCCACGTCTCGCGCAGCCCCCTCCACCTGTCCCCCACCTTTTCCAGCTCACACCACACTGACATGCAAAGGTGTACGGCAACTACCCCACTTCGCTGACGTTTTGTTGGGCCCAGCACTTCATGCTGTGTTTGTTGGGCTTTTCTTTGGCTGGCTAGATGACATCGTGCTGGCATGCACCCTGCTCCATCGCGCCGTGCTTACCAAGAACATTTCCTTCTCCTGCAAGTCTATTACTGGAGTAGAATTACTACCACTGCAAGTGTGTCGATCTACTAGTGCAAGTCTTTCGTGGGAAGCCAGTCAGTTTCTTGAAGAAGCTACCCAAACTGCTGAATCTGCCGTAGAGAAGCTAGAAATTATTACCGCGGATCGACCACCTCTGTTGTAGCAAGAGTATTCTTACACCGTGAAGAATACACCAACCATTCCTGCTACATTGTCACCGGAGGAGCGCCAGATCGGAGGACCTCCAGAGAAAGGGGAAGACGGCCTTATTCTTGGAGATGCCGAGCTTCAGGCTCCGATCTTGCCACCGGAGCGGCGTCTCGAGGGAGGAGGAGCATCGGACGCGCCAGATCCGGCCGATGAGATCTGGTGTCCTACTCCAAATCATCACAAGGGGACAACATCTACCAAATCTAATCCTAAGACCTAGGCTACTGGAGCCGGCGCCTCTCCTTAGCTTTCTCCGAGCGGCATCGCCGTCGAGAGGAGCCTCAGATTGGCCCGGGACGGAGTGGACGACTCTCAACGGGGGGAGGGAGGTGGGGGAACCCACAGGAGAGGAGGGCCTGGCGATACGTAGCGTATCCAGCTGTAATCGGCTTCGAATTTGATTCTCTAGCCTTTACGTTGCGCCTACTAAAGTACAGGGGCAGCAGTCGCGCAGCAACTTGCTGCTCGTTCCTTAACTGAAGAAAAAGAGGTGGAGTACTCTGCTGTACATGCGAGATGCAGGGCAGGTGGTACCTGCAGATCAGATCAGATCGGATCCAATTAGTCCAAGAAATGGATCATTGCAGCAGCATACTGTCATCAGAGCTTACTGATCCAGCAATCTCATGCGCGGCGCCGCCGTCCGATTTATTCCCTCACGTACAAATACCAGAATAATTCTCCAGTCTATCAACGGTAATCATCGAGCGGTTATAAATGCTGGAGTCCTCGCGAGCCGATCAATTTGTTGAGGGGCAGGTGAGCTATACGTATAGGTTAATCTATACGTCCCATATTTTTTTTTTGGCAGAGATAGGTTAATTTGCATCACGTTTTTCCTTAAAAAAAATTATGTTTCAAACCCCAGCCTCTATATCAAATGATGCACGCAGCCTTTTATTAATTTTCACCACGTGATCTGCAGAAGATCCTTTCCTTCCACCTGTAGTAGCAGTACACGGCCATCTCATTCTGGGAACGAGAGCGTGGTGAGATGCCTGCAAAGCTAAAGCTAAGATATCTTATGGGCGTGTTGATGTTTAACTTTAAATAAACTTGAGAAAACCACATCACCCTCACCTCACGTGCGGCAAAAGCTAACATATCTGCATCTATCGCTCTTGTGGTGAAGAGGGTGCTTACCGTACTGTGCCGTACGGTACCGCTTCTCGAGGTGGGACGCTACGTAAAAGAAGAAGGAAGAAACGTGTGGTTAAGCTGCAGCAGTGTAAAAAAAACGAAAATATATTTGTTACTCCATCCGTTTTCCAACGCCGCCTTCGTTAGTGGACAAATTGGATCGCACAAAATAAAACGGAAGGTTGTTTCCGAGAACAAGTGTACGGCAAATACAAAATGTCTGCATATAGACACACATGAATTTTCTACTTCCTCCAACGCAAATTAATTAATTTAGATTTGTCTAGATTTGATTTTATCTAGACATGATTTAATATTAGATTTATCCATATCTTGACAAATTTGAGTCACTAATTTGAGTCGGAGGGAGTATTAGATTTTTTAAACTTTAAATTTGTCTTTCATGAATTTTTTTATACAGTAATACTAGGTTTATTTGTACCCACGTGCAAAAACACCACCTCCTAGTACTACCTCTCTTCACTGAAACAAGGTGTTAAATTCTCTTTAATGCCATGCTGAAAGATTACGAAAGTATTGATTATATTGATATTGCAAGAGGTGGTTACAACGTGAGTTCTTAGATTGTTTAGACAGTATTAAAAGACTTGGAAGGCAAGAAGACTACTAGAGATAGAATTAAATTACAATATGAAACTACCTAATATAACATAACCGACATATACTCTCACCCCCCTCCTCCGGCAGTCGGATCGGTAGTGACGCGGACGGTTTGACTGGAGCATAAGCCGAAGGTGAGGTGGTAGCCCTTGTTGCCGATGTCAATGTAGCCGGGAGTGAGGCGTTGTAGTCGTGGTCGATGGTACCGTTGGGGAAGTTGTCGTCGTTGACGAAGTCGATGATGTTGTGTTGTGGTCGATGTCGTTGTTGAGCCTGGAGAATTCGCCGTAGTAGTTGAGGTAGACGCAGTTTGAGTTGAAGTAGCTTGACCCGTAATGCCAAGCTTGCCAGCCTCGGGAGCGTGTCGGGGACGAAGGCACGCGTCGGTGTTGCCAATACCGAACGTGCGAAGATAGGGACCATCATGAGCCATGCGTGCCAGATCCGGATTGAGGAGCAAAGAAAATTTTCCGTAAATGGTCGGTGTAGAAGTTGTCCGCCGAGTCGGACTAGACGAAGTGGCTGCAAGAAGCAAACTGAGCACAAACTTGTGCAAAAAAATTAGACTATGACTCTGGCGGCAAGGTCGTGGTAGACGAAGACGATGGTGGTAGTTGTTGATGGCGATTGAGTTGTTGCGATAGTCGATTTCCGGGATTAGACCCGTATTTTCCGCTTGTACGAGCGCGGCGTCGCTCGTGGAGAAGAACTTGTTAGCGTTGACGATGACCACGATTGGTGGTGGCGGCGATGATGCGGTGATGTTGTTGGTATAGATGGTTGTCGGCGATGATGACCCTGAGTGATGAAGGTGCAGCCATTTATTGATGGCGAGGCAGATTTGGACGTAAGGTCCGGTTGATAGGATGGAGACAAGGGGCGAGGGGGGCTTAGCCACCCCCATGGTTGGAAATTTGGGAAGAA
This sequence comes from Avena longiglumis, assembly GCA_030063025.1. NCBI lineage: Eukaryota > Viridiplantae > Streptophyta > Magnoliopsida > Poales > Poaceae > Avena > Avena longiglumis. Next base: position 90,447,174 of record CP125976.1, read on the forward strand.
CTCTAGCCATTAGAGCTCTAATTTCTTGCTGATTTTGTTAACTCTGCCCCCTTATGTCTATTTTGAAGGGTTTCGCGGCATAGTAAATCAAAATTTTCTACGGATGCGAACAGAGGGAAAGCCAAGATCTAATCTAGGAGATGCAAACAACGAGAGAGATTGGATTAGATCTTCATACCCTTGAAGATTCAAGCATGGAACGTTCGTCCGGTTTAACGTGGGTGATGTAGTCGTACTCGCTTTCCTCCTCGCGATCCGATCCGATCTAGCACCACAAGTGGCGGCGCCTCGTGAGATGCACACGTGCACCTCAAGTCTCCTCCTTCCTCGGACCAGCAAGTATGGTGGAGAGATGGATTGGATCTACAACACGACGGCGTGGTGTATATGGTGGAGAATTCTGCAGCAGGCTTCGCCACAACAATCGGGAGGAGAGAGGAAGGGCAGGCGGCTAGGGTTGGAGGGAAGGTGTGGGGGTTGGTGTGCCCCACCCTCTTTATATAGAGGGAGGCAGCCTAGCCCTCCCCAAGCCCAAACCGGCCCCAAAGGATAAGGAGTGGGGCAAGGAAACCCCTTCTAGAAGGTCTATCTCGAGTTTAAACCTCTAGGCCGGCTGGGCCCTATGGCCTTGTGCCCTGCCCAATGCGTGGCACCTCGTAGGCCCATGCCCTCCCGGAAGGTGGGACCACGTTGGTCCCCTTCCAAGGTTCTAGAAGCTTTGCATAATTAATCCTAACAATTCGAACTCCAAAAACTGCCTCGCCTTATATGAATCTTATTCTCCGACCACTCCGAACCTCGTGATGTCCCGGATCCCATCCGAGACTCGAACAAAAACTCATAAACCAATTATCCAATCTATCCTAGCCGAGACACGTTAAGTGTGTGACCTCGGTTCGAGAATATGTAGACATGATCTTCTATCAATAATCAATAGCAGGGTCCGTAACCCATATTGACTCACACATTCATCGATGATCATATCGGATGAACCACGATGCCGATTCAATCAATCCCATATATATTCCCTGCCTCGCGATATTTTACTTGCGAGATTTGATCGTCGATGTAGCCATACCTAGTTCAATCTCGTTCACGTTAGTACTTTACTCGTTCCGTAATCCGATATCACTTTGTGATTAACTCCTTAACCACATGCTTGCAAGCGGTGTTGATATCGATTACCGAGTAGGCCCGAAGTATATCTCTCCGACTTGGGAGGGACAAATCCCATCTCGATACATACAACCCAACAGATACTTTCCGATCACCCGAGAGACACTTTTATGATCACCCTCTCATAGGATGACGTTTGATGACCTCAAAGCTTTCTTCCGATACAAGGGAGTTGTATTATCTCATAGTCTAAGGAATACAATATTTGACATAAGAATGCGTTCTCCCGATCGAGTCGCCGCCGTTGACGTTGCGTAGGCATGCGCACGTGAAACTCCAGCGCGGACCTCTCGCCGTCTCGCGTACTCCACCACCACGTACGCGCGCGTGCCCATCTTCAGCCATCGAGCTCAACAGTTGAGCTGCAGCTGGACCACGCCGACCTGCCGATGACATACCGGCATGGGCGGATGATCGTCGTTCGACCGAGGTTGCTGCTTGCTCGATGGCCGCCACGTCTCACGCAGCCGCCTCCACCTGTCCCCAGTCCTTTCCAGCTCACACCACACTGACATGCACAGCACAGGTGTACCGCAACTCCCCAACTTTGCTGACGTGGCTGGGCAGCGGGTCCAGCACTTTCATGCTGTTCTGTTAGGCTGGGCAGCGGGTTCTAGCACTTTCATGCTTCCTGCATCGATGACATCGTGCTGGCACTTGCTAGATCACGCCGTGCTTACCAAGAACATTTCCTTTCCCTGCAAGTCTATTACTAGTAGAATCACCAGTACCACTAATGTGTTGGTCTACTAGTGCAAGTCTTGTTTGGGAAGCCGGCTTCTTATGGAAGCTATCCAAACTAGAAATTATTACTCCCGGACCAACCTATGTTCTAGTAAGAACATTTCTACTATGCCGTGAAGAATGCACCATACCACTCGTGGTACGTTGTAACGTCTGTTGTGCAAGTTAATCAACCAAAGAGCTACCCATCTGTTTTAAAATATAGGATGTTTTAAATTTGTGAAGAAGATGTATCTAGACGTATTTTATGTGTAGATTTACTCTAAATTTGAATAAACCTACATACTAAAAATAAGCTAGATACATTTGTTTCACAAAACTAAAACATCCTATATTTTAAAACGGAGGGAGTACTTGTTAATCACACGATCTACGCCCTCCATAAATCCAACTACTCTGCACTACCGTTCCTCTCTCGCGCCACGCCGCCACTAACCAAAACTCAACACAGTTCTTAACCTATCAAACATAATCAAAGCCGCCGTGCAAGTTAGTTGCACTGAGATCGACCACGACGCCGCCATTTCCGTTCTCATATTCCCCCAAGAAGGTAGCGTAGCCAGCTGTAATCGGTTTCGAATTTGATTCTCTGCTAGCCTTTACGTTGCGCCTACCAAAGTAGATGTACTGCAGGGGCAGCGGTCGCCCAGCAACTTGCTTCTTGTTCTTTAATAACTGAAGAAAAAAAGGGTGGAGTACTCTGCTGTACTACATGCGAGATGCAGGCACGGCAAGTGGTGCCCGCAGGCCGCAGATCAGATCAGATCCAATTAGTCCAGGAGATGGATCATTGCAGCAGCATATATACTGTCATCAGAGCTTGATGATCCAGCAATCTTCTGCCCAACCCAACCCCAGCATCAGCATGCGCGGCGCCGCAGCAGCCTGATTTATTCCCGCAATCCCGCTCGTACTAATACCACTATTATACAGTCTGTTCTTTTTTTTTTCGGGTATTCTACAGTCTGTTCCTTGCAAATAAAGAATTTCTCCAGTCTGTTAACGGTAATCATCACCCGATTAGATGAGCACGTGAAGCCATCGCCTGCCCCGCTCGGCAGAAGCTGGAGTCATATGCGAAGCAAGCACCAGTCCATCGCTCAGTTAATCGTCGGAAGTACGCACATTATTCTCCGAGGAATTATTGTGTCAGCTATAAATCGGATGTTACGTTTTTGCTAAAGGAGATTGCCCGCTTGTTATCTGAGCGATTAGGGTCTAAGGTAGAGAGTATTATGCGTGAGCAGAATTCTGTGAGTGATGCTCTAGCTAAAATGGGTCGATCTGATGTCAAAACTGCTGTTTGGCTTCGTTCAGCGCCACATGATATACCTAGACTCTGCATGGAGGATTGTAAGGTGGGTGATTGAGTAATATAAATCACCTTTTTTTCGCAAAAAAAGCTATATACCCATATTTTTTTTGGGTAAACACTATACATCGTAGTCCGATGAAAAACAAACCATCGGACTGATTGGTTGCCGTTAATCTGCATTCAATCACACGGTCCGTTGCAAATTTGCTTCTCGGTTCAAGGGAAAAAGGCCCATTAACCCCGCATGATGCACCTGCACCCTTAATTGTAGCTATCAGTTACATATGGCATTTGACTTTCCTCCTCAAACCTCTCTTCCCAACGCTGCTTTCTCCACCATGCCACCACTGCTCTCGCCAACGTGTCGTCGTCTTGCTCCTGCCGCTAAACCGACGAGGAGGTGCGCCGTTTAACCGGCGTTCGTGTTCCCTCCACCAATCTTACAAGACTAGCAGCGGGTCATCACCAAGATCTCCTGCACTAATCTGACGAGCTACGTCACGCCGTTGCCTTTCTTCCTCCATCGTCCTGACGAGGCAGCGCGTCTAAGGTTCCGAGTCATGTCTCTTGTTCACCGTCTTTGTCGCTGCTTCCAGCGACCAATGGCTAGCACTTTCAACGAGGAATGTGTGGTTGTTGAACTATGAATCTTGCCGTGTCGTGGTGACCTCCCGTCCAACACAGCCCGCTGAAGATGTGTCTACTACTGCTCCTAGTCGTTGGGCACCGCCCTTTCTTTTCAAGGATGTCATTTAACTTCTACCAAGGTCTGCTAATCCTACCGTCGGCACCATCCATGATGCTTGCTGCCATATGGAGTTGTGGGCACATACATTCCATTAATTTGCTTCCGAAAGGTTGTAACATAAGTGCTTCGTTAGCACAAATGCATTGCTTCCACCATTTGTATATGGAAAATGATACTGTTCCCCCGGGGGATCGAATGAAACGATCCCCTGGGTCGTTCGTTCCGCACAGCTGGGCGTGGTAGGCCCAGGCAAACTATACGCCTCACGTTTCTATCCTTATCCCCTCTCTACAAACACGCCATGTGAGCCGCCTAAGCTTTCTTTGCCATGCGCCGGTGCCCAAACTCGCCTCGTCGCTACAGCCCCCCTCTCCGCTGTCTCGCCGTCATTGCCATCGCGTCGTCTCACCGCAGCAGCCCACATCGACGCTTCAGCGCCGCAGCTCGCTGTACCTCGCCAGCGCGCCACCGCTGCTCGCACCTCGCCGGAGCGAGCTCGGCTCCCTCGCCCTAAGTCGCCGCCGACCTCTCCTTCCACGAGAGGCGCCTCCCTCAGCGTCCTGGCGTTGCCCCGGACCTCCACCTCGCTCCCTTTGCTCTCTGTCTCTGCTACGTGCGGTCGACGACGACGTGGTCGATGATGTTTGCAGTGGAGCCAGGACATGATGCTACACGTGTAGGACAACGATGCTACAAGAAGTGATTGTCGTTCCTACAAATGAAGGGTCGTGATGCTACCGATCAATGGATGTGTTTTTGAGATTTTGCTATAGCACGATGCTACAATAGTAGTTTTATTTTGCTATTTTTGTTCTATGTGTTTGCTACAATGGCACTAAGTATTTGCTACGACATTTTCAACGAAAGTCTTCAACAAAGTCGATTTTGCTATGGCAACCACCGACGATATCTCCGGCGTGGTCGTTTTTTTGCTACATTAGCACATGTTTTTTGCTACCACCTTTTTGCGGTTTTGCTACAATAGCATAACGTTTTTGCTACACGGTCTCCGGTGAGGTCTACCGACGGAATTCTCCGGCGAGTCTCCGATGAGGTCGTGTTTTGCTACGTTAGCACAACTTTGTTGCTACACGGTCGCCGGCGAGGTCTCCGGCGAACTCTCTGGCGAGGTTAGTCTGTTTTTCTATTTCTATGACGAACCGTTTTCTGCTACAGTGTAGCAAAAGCGGGGCATTATGTAGCAAAAGCGGGTCTGAGTGTAGCAAAAACAGGATTTGGATGGACAAGTGTCAGCAGGAGGACCCGGGGGATTTTGGGGAAATATTCCCCGGGGGACGCGTAGTACTGCCCTTTGTATATTGAGTTTCCTAGTGTCTGCAGTCTACGGATGTTCTTATTTGGCCGAACAAGTCATCAGAGATTCAATATATTTCAGATACCTACATTTGTGCTTCATTCTGTACACAACCATATGAGTGCTTCGGTACTACTTATTCATGCTTCAACCACCATAAAATTATGCTTCTATTATCTTATGCTATGTCAAATAGACGGGTTTCGTTCTTTGCACTGATGTGAATAAACAAATTGAGCAAAATATTTTTCAGTCGAAGCATATTTCAATTTCACCGGAAGCAGACTCTAATCACAAAGGAAACAAGATCTCTTTCGTAAGGAGCATAGTGCATGCGTGAAATTAGCTAGAGTAATAGATTTTCTTAACATCTGGAGTTAGTTTCCTAAAAATTCGCTTCTCCCCAATTCAAATCTGGTGTAGTTAATTGGAATCCGTCTGATCTGGCGTGATACATGTCAGTAGTTATTGTGAGGAAGCAAGCCTTGCATTACGGAAGCAATGCAATCAGTGCTTTGAATAGTGGAAATAGTCGTAATGGCCTCGTTCAAAATCGGCGTCTAGATGGCTTTTAATCCTACGGCCAGACATTGGTCCGATAGGATGCTAATATCAGCGTCCGATTTCTAGCGCTGGCGAAGATTGGTTATCTGCAGAAGATCCTTTCCTTCCACCTCTAGTACTATATATAGTACGTGGTAGTATTACACGAGCATCTCATTCTGGGAACCCTGCACGTTTGATTAAAGATCTAAAGTGGTGGTGAAGAGCTGACGCAGAGACGAACGAGAGCGCGCGTGGTGACGATGCCTGCACAGGCGTGGCGATGTTTAAGCTAACTTCGAGAAAATCGCATCACCCTCACCGCCTCACGTGCGGCAACACTAAGATATCTGACGTGACTCGTCTTCGATGTGCCCTGCATCGACAGCGTGGTGGTGACTCGTCTTCGATGTTGCTTGGCGAGGGACCTTCCGGCGGGCCCTGCATCGACAGCATGGTGGTGACTCGTCTTCGATGTGCTCAAAGTCGCGAGGCCATCTAGCGAAGGCTTCGGACAACGCGGGTCGCCTGCGCTACCACTGAGGTTTGGGCCGGCCGGTCCTGGTCGAGACCAGCAGGAGGCAAGGGGGTTGACGGCTTGGATCTAATAGAGCAGTGGTCCAAGGGTTCCTCCCACGTTAAGGCATCGATCTTCTTCATGAATGCATGTCTTCGTCGATCTGGTCGAAGCGTCGAGTTTCGGAAGGTCCCGTTGGCGGCATCCACTAGGCGAATCATGCCTGAATATTGCCGGATCGGTTAGAATTCGAACACGCACAAACCATGTTTTTTGTGAGTGTTTGGCTTTAGAGAGTGAGACGAAACTCTACAGTATTTTGCCATTGTAGAACATGTCTTCAGTTTCATGGAGAAGTCAGTGTACGGGGAATGTCGTTGGAGCAAAGATCTGACGACTAGTAATGGTTGTTCGAGTTCTCATGGCAACGAGGAATTGGCTTGGTGATTCTTGACTTCTAGCTATGACAACTGAAAGTGGGTGTGATAGCACATGAGAAGTTTAGTTCTTAATTTTTTAGAGCATCTCCACTCGGCTACCCAGGACGCCGATCGGACGCCGAAAAAATTGAGGGGAAATTCGTGATCAACCTTGCTCTTGATACCAATATGTTAGGGGTGACCCCTTGGGGCGGCCCGATCTTTCACGAATCCCATGGAAATTGAGGGGGGAGTGAGGGGGATGAGGAGAGGGATGAAATCCACGAACTCACACGCGAAGAACTCGATGAACAAACACACGAAAACACGATACAAGCCGATAGCTCACGCCGGTGGCAACCGGTCCAACACAATCCCTAGGATCGTCGTTGGGCAAGACACTCTCCCACGGCCAACAACGGGGGTGAGAGGCTTGATAAGACCTTGACTACTTGGAGACGAACACCGAACTCCAAGGACTTGTACAACTTGAATGCACAAGGCAAAATCTAAGAGGAGGGGGATAATTGGTGCTCCTTGTCAAGGAGCATGAGACTAGCAATTGATAGATCCTCTAGGGTTGTCTTCAATTACAATTATCCAAGTCTAGGGTTTACAATAGAGGGGTGGGGCTATATATAGGCCAGCCACATAAACATGGGTAATTTGGGGATAAAACTGGAAGTTGGGGCGAATCTGGGGGTTACATGGGCCAGGCCCAAAAGGCCTTAACATGCCAGTTGTCGCGCAGGCCGGAGACTCCGGTGTAGGGTCCGGAGACTCCGGTCTAGGCCGGAGACTCCGGTCTATCTCCGGACCCATCTTCGGAGTGGCATACAGACTGTCCCCGGGTCGGTTCCTGGGGTCGGACCAGGGGTCGGTCCGGAGACTCCGGTGTGGGCCGGAGACTCCGGTATGGTGAGCTCCATCAGCGGCTTCTCCTGGTTCTTTTTTCTTGGTGGCTTGGCGAGGTACTGGTGCTTCATAGTTGAGGATACATAGTGTAGTTGCATGAAGTAGCAAGCCATCCAAAGGCATATCAAAGTCACACGAGGAAAGGAGCGAGTTAACCTTAGCTTGTAAGAGCTTGGCTCGGGCACGAGTCATTGGTCCACTTGCGGGATTAGGTGGTGTAGATGGAGGGGCGTCCGTAGGATGGGCTGCATCAACTCTTCATGGTTGACATCTTGATTATCTCCATGGTACGGTGATAGGTCCTTGACGTTGAACGTATTGCTCACTAGGTACTTGGAGGTTGGTATGTCGATGACGTACGCATTGTTGTTGATCCTTTTAAGGACCTTGAAAGGGCCATCTCCCCTTGGTTTGAGCTTGGAGTCGCGATCATTGGGAAAACGGTCTTTGCTCAAGTGTATCCACACAAGATCGCCTTCTTCGAAGATTAAATCCTTCTTGTTATTGTTTAGCCTTGATGCTTGGCGAAGGACTGGTTGCTCGATCGTAGCTCTTGTTTCTTCATGGAGTTTCTTCATTGCTTGGGCATGCTTGTCGACGTCCATGTTGGTGCGGTCATGTAGAGGAAGAGGTAGGATGTCGAGTGCGGTGAGAGGCTCGAATCCATAGACGGTCATGAACGGGCTCTTCATTGTGGTGGAGTGTTTGGTGTGGTTGTAGGCGAACTCGGTGTGGGGAATGCATTCCTCCCAATCCTTAAGGTTATTCTTGATCAACATGCGGAGTAGTGTTCCGAGGCTTCAGTTGACGACCTCGGTTTGTCCATCAGTTTGGGGATGTGATGCAGACGAGAATAGCATCTTGATGCCGAGCTTGGCCATGAGTGTCTTCCAAAAGTAGCTCATGAATTTGATGTCGTGGTCGGAAATGATTGTTCTTGGTACACCATGAAGACGTATTATTTCCCTGAAAAACAAATTTGCCACATGTGAAGCATCATCGGTCTTATGGCACGGAATGAAGTGTGCCATTTTGGAAAAACGATCCACTACCACAAATATAGAATCATGACCATGTTTAGACCTAGGTAAACCTAACACAAATTCCATGCTAATGTCCGACCAAGGTGCATGAGGAATAGGCAATGACATATAAAGACCAAAAGGGTTAGACTTAGACTTAGACTTAGCTTGGACATAATTAGTGCATCGTTGTACGTGGCGTTCCATGTCGCGTTTCATCTTGGGCCAATAGTAGTGCGTGGAGAGCATGTAATATATCTTGTCACTGCCTAAATGACCCATAAGGCCTCCACCATGGGACTCTTGAAGAAGCAAAATTTGGAGAGACGACTTCGGAATGCAAAGCTTGTTTTGTTTGAATAGAAAACCCTTATGCAAATAGAAATCATCAACCCCTTTGTCTATTGAACACTTAGTAAAAATTGATCCGAAGAATGGATCGGAAGAGTACAAAGATTTGATGCTATCAAGTCCCAAGACATTTACTTTGAGGCGCGTAAGAAGGCTCGTATTTTTGCGGGACAAGGGTCTGCCACCACATTTTCTTTGCCTTTGTTGTACTTGACAATGTAAGGAAAAGACTCCATGAACTCAACCCACTTGGCGTGTCGTTTACTCAAATTAGCTTGACCCTTAAGATATTTCAACGACTCATGGTCGGAGTGTGTGATAAATTCTTTGGTCCAAAGGTAGTGTTGCCACACTTGAAAGACATGAACCAATGCAAAAATCTCTTTGTCATAAATCGGGTAGTTAAGGCGTGCGCCATCAAGTTTCTCACTATGGTATGCAATAGGACGCCCATTTTGCATAAGGATGCCTCCAATGCCAATACCACTAGCGTCACATTCAATCTCGAAAGGTTTTGTGAAATCTGGTAAAGCAAGAAGTGGTGCTTTGGTGAGCCTCTTTTTTAGCTCATCAAATGCCTTTTGTTGTGCTTTTCCCCAAATGAATGTGACATTTTTCTTGGTCAACTCGTTGAGAGGGCAAGCAATGGTAGAAAAGTCTTTCACAAAGCGACGGTAGAAACCGGCCAACCCATGAAAACTACGAAGTTCACTAACATTGGTAGGGACGGGCCAATCTCGTATGTCCTTAACTTTTCAGACATCAACTTCAATGCCATTAGAAGAGACAACAAAACCGAGGAAAATCAGTTTATCTTTGGCAAAAGTGCACTTTGGGAGATTAGCATAAAGCTTTTCATGATGAAGGATTTGGAGAATCTCCTTTACATGAGTAACATGCTCCTCTAGTGACTTGCTGTAGACAAGAATATCATCAAAGTAAACAACGACACTCTTCCCAATGAGAGATCTCAAAATATGATTCATAAGGCGCATGAAGGTAGATGGGGCATTAGATAAGCCAAAAGGCATAACCAACCATTCATAGAGACCAAGTTTGGTCTTGAAGGCGGTTTTCCACTCATCACCCTCGGCCATGCGTATTTGATGGTAACCACTACGAAGGTCAATTTTCGAAAATATAGTGGCTCCACACAACTCATCAAGCATGTCATCAAGACGCGGTATAGGATGTCGATAACGCACAGTGATAGCATTGATTGGACGACAGTCCATGCATAACCGCAGCGTATCATTCGTCTTTGGGACTAGAATCACGGGTATCGCACTTGGGCTAGTGCTTACTTGGATCAAACCTTTGGAGACGAGTTGGTTGATTTGTCGTTCTATCTCCTTCGTCTCTTCCGGGTTCGTGCGGTACGCGGCGCGGTTTGTAAGGGGTGCGCCGGGTATGAGGTCGATGTGGTGCTCGATTCCACGAAGAGGGGGTAGTCCATGAGGAAGCTCTTCGGTGAACACATCTTGGAATTCCTACAAAATAGTCATCAAAGAAGGAGGAACATCTGTCAAGTCATTAGTTCCTTGCGCTAGTCCCTTGCATATAAGGACATAGTGCAAGATGGATGGGTTGTTCCGCACTTCTCTCATCTCACTTTTGGTGGCAAGAAGAACACTCTTAGTTTTTCCACTCGAGTTTGGATTGTGGCTCTCACTCACTATAGTGTGGTTCTCTCTGATACGTCCAAAACGTATCTACTTTCTCGAACACTTTGCTATTGTTTCTCCTCTAAACTTGTGCGATTTGGATACAACTAACATGGACTGACGTTGTTTTCAGCAGAATTACCTTGGTATCTTGTTTTTGTGCAAAAAATGAACTGTCAGGAAAAATCCCGGAAAATATGCCAAAAATTATATTTCACCGGAAGATCCACGGCTTTAAGGGAGACAGGGAGGCTGGGGCCCAGACCACCTAGGTGCGGCCCACTGACCCCGCTGGGGAGGTCTGCCACCCTGTGCATTGCCAAACCTCCCTGCGCCTATAAGTTGCCTTCTGACCTAATAATAGAGGGGGTTCGATATTTTTCCAGAAAGAGTTCCGCTCTGCTGCCGCCACAAAAAACCAAGATTCGGATCCAGAAACTCTGTTCTGGCACCCTGCCGGGACGAGGAATTTGGAGAGGATCATCGCCATCGTCATCACCAACGCATCTCCATCAACCACCGATGTTTCCCTTATCCATGAGTGAGTAATCCCCCGTTGTAGGCTTGGGGATGGTAGGGATTGGATGGGTTCTATCATGTAATCGAATAAGATCTGTTAGGGGCATAGTGCCTAGTATCTCTATTAGTGCTATTTGACTTTGTTGCAACTTGTTGTGCTTAATGCTTGTCACTAAGGCCCGAGTGCCATGATCTTAGATCTGATCTTATTATTGAATCATTATGATAGTATTGTTTATGATCTTATCTGCAAGTTGTGTACACATATCATTGTCCGGATCGAAAGGCCCCAAAGTGACAATAATTGGGACAGCCGGAGGGGATGGCTGTGGTGTGAGGATCACATGTGTTCATGTAACATACCACCTTTTGTGTAATATAAATAAGATATGTTTGAGCATTGCATGCATGCATAACACTTGCACTATGGTTTAATCAAGAAAGAACAAACAAAACCCTAAACCCTAGTAGCTCCCCCTCTCTCTTTGAATCAATTCAAATGGTTTTTATATTATGAAAATTCTCAAAACAAATGGATCCCAAATTGTGTTGAGGGCCCCTTAGTGTTTTCAGATATGATATAAAAGTTTCTATGATTTGAAATTATTCAAAACAGAATTACAAATGGAATTTACAAAAGAAATTAGAAAACAGAAATATAAAAAGAAATTTCCAAATAAAAACTACCCTGACCCTCTCTAGGCCGCATCCCACCTTCCACCTCTTTCTCTCTGCCGCCCAGCGGAGCCAGCACAAGCCCACCCGGGGCCCAAGCCGGCCCAACCGGCCCGCGTACCCCTTCGTCGTGTTTCCCGTCGTCTTCCTCGCCGACGGATGCAAATGGCCATTCGTCGAAGGCCATGTCATGAGCGCCGCCCCCGAGCATCTACAAGACCCTCTGCCTTGCCAAGGACGAATCCTAGCACGTCATTTCCTCTCCCCTCTTCTCCCGCACGCAAACCCTAACCCTAGAGCTCACAGACGCCGTCGAGCCCCGCCGTCTCCGGCCGCCCCGAGCCTCGCCGTGGCTCCTGGAAGCTTCGGCTCGCCGCGGTGAGCATCCTCGCAAAAGGAATCGACGCGAGGAGCTCCCAAACATCGACAAGGACACCGCCTTCCCGAGCTCCGGCCACTGCTTCCTTCCTCGATTTTGGCGACACTCGTGGTCGCCTCGCCTCACCGACGCCACCGTCGTGCTCCTGGTGAGCCACCGGTGCTCAAGCACCTTTCCGCTTCCTCTCTTCCCCTCTGGATCTTCCTCCCCGCGAGAGCCTAACGCCGCCGCCGCTCGCCGTCGTTGCACCGCCGTCCCTAGTAACCATTTCAAGGCGACGACGCCACTATTTTTCTCCCCGCGACGCTCTCTTTATAACCCCCACAACCACGCATCCAGGCGCGCTCAGGATCAGTGGATCGAGCATCGATCTGAGGGTGAGCTCCATTGTTGATGTCATGGTGACATCAGCATGATGCAATAACCCTATTTGTTTTATGTAAATGCTTTCTGTAATTGTTTTATTAAATGGAAAATGTATGACAGGTGGGCAATACCTGTCAGGATTTTATTATTTTCTATAAATATTTTCTGAAATGATTAAAAGTCTGACATGTGGGCCCAAGTTTGGAAATTATTTCAAATATTCCAAAAATGATTTAAAATGAATTAAAATTTGAGAAATTCATAACTAATTCATTTTAAATTAGGAAAATACAAATAATATACCAAAATGATCATAAAAATGAAACCTATACAACTAAGCTATAATCATACATTGTTAATCAACTTTGATGGCAAGTTTAATTAGAAGAACCAATTGAACCCCATAGGTGATTCCGATGATCCCCCTGTTTTAGGGTTTGGACATCTCGGACCCCCTTTAAAGTGACCAAACATGTTCTAGGGTTCATTTCAACATTATATAACTTGTCATATCATCCATATTGTATGAGCATTGCACATTCCATGTGTTGAATGTTGCTCTCTCTTTTCTGGTGATTGGTTCTTCGCGAATAGGAACCGAACCCGAAGCTGAAGTCAACGTCACTGAAGAGCAGTATCAGTCCAACAACGGACAAGACAATCGAAGTCCCACTCATACATATGAATCATATGTTTACAAAGTATTTCATTCTCGTCATATGCATTCGGTTCAGCACTCTTTTATTAGTAGATAGAGTAATCCTATCTGATGCATGTTTCCTCTTGTGAACTAAATACCCGATCCACCGCTCCTAGCATAACTAGGGTTTGGCTTATGATCCTCGCTAGTGCCACAGTCCAGTCAAGCTTAGCCATGCTTAGTGGTCTGATGCTGATCATTCATGTGATGCACCGGAGATGTGAATGAATCTAGTATGGTAGGATGTGGTGATGTGATCAGGAATGGAGGATAAACATGCTAAGGCTTATATGGGAGGCCACGTGGGATGTGGTTTTTGTAGTCCCATACTTGCCACCCCTAGGACCCTATGTTCTTGCCTCTTGAACCAAGACGAGCGTACAACAACACGGGGGACTGGAAACCCCCGGGCTCAGTAACTTCTAGTAGATTCCATGAGTCACATAGTTTGGGATTTCCATTCGACATACGCGTCTTGGTTGTTATTGAATGGAGGTGAAGGAGGTGCATTCATAATAGGTAGGTAAGCGTGGCCGGGAACAAGAGATGCCCATCATCCGTAATCTTGAACCCCGCACACATCATTAGGGACCGGCTTCGGGACTTGACCCGTTATGGCGGCATCTCCCTAGTGCGTGACTCATGGTCTCGGCGAAAGCAAAGTAAAGGTCATGGTCAACCACTCTCTGCCGGCCTTCCAAGGAAGAGGGCTAATATATTGGCATTAAGAATTGGTTGGTACATGTGGGTAAAGTTGTGCACCCCTGCAGGGTTATAAATCTTTTCGAAAAGCCGTGTCCATGGTTATGGACGACTTGAGAACGGACGTGAAGATCATAGATAACTATAACTGAATGATAAAACTTGTCAACTAAAGTGAGATCCGGATTACTTCCTTGGGGTTGTTTAATGGGGGGGGGGGGTAGTCCGGGAAGAGCGATCCAGTTGATGATGGTTCTTGGTGGATATTAGAGATGTTTTTAAGAGCTAGAGTTGAAGTCTTCTTATCCCCTTTTCAAAATTATCTGACTAGACGAGTATCTTTTCCCTCTTGTTTAGAAAACAAAAGATGGCTTTATGCAAAATAACTCCACTAGCCATAAGTCTTGCGGAGTACACCCTATACTCAGCCTTGCTTCGTTGATGTTTTCTACAGATGAAGCTACTCCAACTTAAGGTGGTTTCTACGTCGAAGTCGACGAGTAGTCGGGGTTCCCGAGCAGCAGCCTAGGATCTATGGAAGGGCCACTACTTCTGTTTAAGGCCTCTTAGGCCCTTTGCTAAGTTTGTTGTTTAGAACAAATTGTTTGCTTCCGTTGTTTGATGTAATGATGGGTCTGTGACCCTTGGCTTGTATGACTGGTTTGTAACTCTCTTATGAGTTTACCTTATTAATGTATGGTTTGTATGTTCTGTAATGTTACCGATCTTTCCCTGCGCGTTTTGGAATTTAGGATAGGCTTATATCAGATGAGGATCTGGTATTTGTCTAGCCCTGGTCCCTGGTCGTGATAGATTTTGGTATCAGAGCAGGACTGCCTGTAGGAAACTGTAACATCCCAGGATTAGCACCTAGAATTATAGAGGACACATGTTTGTGCATTGCATTCATGCATAACAAAATCCGGAGAATTTTCGCGCAAAACTAAAGAAGGTTTAAAGGGATCGATATCTCTCTTGTTCTGATAAGAACATCAGAACAGGTGCGAAAGATGTTGACATGACCTTTAAATATTATATGTATTTTTGGAGGGGTAAAATTTGAAATTTACTTTGAATTCCAAATTCAATTCTAATTTTAAATTTGAAAATTCAGAAATAATAATGCAATAACTAAGTAAAGGGAAATGATTATAATATTGATATAAAAGAATCCTTTCTTATAAGAATACATTCAGTATTGCATTATTCTTTTACAATAAAAGAATAAGAGTAAATTAAAATTAAGAAAATAATTTTAATGATAAATAAGAATTGAATTCTTATTTAAAAGTAAGTTATAAACATTTAATAAATATAAGTTACAAATAAAACAATAATGGAATACTTTATTACATTGTTGTTGCAATAAAAGGATAAAATAAGATTTACAACAAATATAAGAATATTTTACAATATTTATTGAAGATTCACAAGAGTAAAGAATAAAACTTTACTTTAACAAAAAGAATACCTTAATACAAAAATATCATTAGTCAATATTACAATATTTTATATTACACAACGGAAAGAGAAAATTACCAAAAAATAATGAAAGGGATAGTTCTAAACTATATTTCCTAAACTAAACTTTTGGTATCTGCTCATCTTCTTTTGTACCTACAAAACAAATAAATAAAAGATAAAACAAAGAAAGGGGTTAATGTTAGTAATTTTGCTCTTAGTATGGCAATGAAATGCATTGCTATTCACACCATTGAGCATATTTAAATAGGGGCAAGTTTCACCAAAAGAATATCTGTTCTTATGAGTTGATTTTGCATCAGACTAATGCATCATTGGCTAGTAAGGGGCAAGTTTCACCAAAGCCAGATTAAATGGTAAAAAGGTAAATCAACAGCAAATATCAAGTTTTTCACTCGATCTGATCCACATATGACACAATCAGGCACACAGCACAGTCACTGCATGCAGCGGCTGTGGTGTCAACACAGCAAGGAGAGTATGGGAAATAGATAAGGGAGGGTGCAGGTGTAACACAGTTGCTAGAGTACTATTTGCTTCTCCACCCAAGCTAGGACTCAAGAACTTCACTTAGTACATCGAAGCACACAGGATACAGAGCACCAGCCGCAGTGCAACACTAGCCCCAGATATATCCATTTCATTTCATAGCCAAGAAAATCACACCACCATTTTATCCATTTTCCCCACACACAAACAGACCACCAGATCCTCTGCCAGCCTAAGAACAACACTAAGAACATCATTTGTTCTTACCAGTTCAATACCAAAATCACCATCCGGCAGCAGCCCAGGAAAGGAAGGCCAGACCAACAATGGCAAGGAGTAGCTGATCATACACAAGTATCAAGTGGAAGAAGTAGATCAAGATTTAGAAACATATGACCATGAAGGAAAAGCATCAGGTTGACCACCCATACTATCAACAATATCTGTTCTTACCAATTCCATTAAAAAGATTTTTGAAGTGTTGAGATTGTTCTCAGATAGGCATAGAGATGCTATGCTTGTCTCATCATAGAATTTCTAGGCAGAAGTATCTATCTATCTTATTTCCAAATTAAATCCTCAGCCTTAGCATCATTGGCAACTCAATTGAAATGTTCTGGATAGCTCATCCCAATAGTCAACTACCTAATGAAAGCTACCCCTGTGTACACTCCAATAGGAGGCATCACAGTGGCAGATGCACTAGCAACAACCACAGGGTTGACCAAACCAAAAGAACATTCAAACTAGGTTTAATAAATATCATCCCTGAGTTGATTAGCTTCAGACAAGCATCATTAGCCTAGGAATTAGCTATTATTAGCTAAACATAAACCACATATGCTAGGTTACAGGGCACATCTCCTGGGGGTAGCACCTCTGTACCTAGCAGATTCAGTATTTATTGAGTACAAGCTCTCTGTATAGAAACAGATCATTGCAAAGCTTGTTTGTAGAGGAAACACAATCCCAGAGAAAGTAACCAGGATTTGGAATCCAAACTCACTGTCACAATGGACAGTACACAATATTTAAACAACACAAAGAAAGCCACTTAACTTCAGGAAAGGTTCCTACAAGAAGACTATTTAATTTAGAATAATATCAAGGATCTTAAATTAATGATTGCAACAACAACCAATAAATTCCACTACCATATCCATAGTATGAACAACATCCAACTACTCCTAATACACAATACTAGTCGATGAGATCATTTTCTCACAAATGCATTGGAAACTAAGATCAATCTGAGCATAATCAGTAACCAGAACACTACATCTTGGTACTGTCTTAGTTGATAGTACAGAGTTAGTAATTATTTCATTAGCAGCAGTCAGGAGATAAAGAAGCATTCCAAAACAGCCAGACCAAGTATGATGTATCTATTCTTATTAAAAGCATATCACATCATATATCAGTAGATCGTCAGGGAACCAAACACTAGCAATTCACCAAAATCCAGCAACTAAAAGCTTGTCAAATGCACTCTGTTTGCATGTCATGTTAGAATGACATGAGATAATAAAAAACAGCAGAGTATAGGTTTCTCAAAAGTCTACCATCAGTTCGTGTTTATCGAATGACACCTACTAACATGTCTTTAAACCTGACTAATAGAAAACTAATTAAGTAGAAACAATTGTTAATCAGGAATTGCCACAACAATGGTTTAGACTTTAGGAATCTGACTATTGGGGACAGAGTATTTAACTCAATCAGGAGTAGCACTTGTTCAAGAGCACTATCTGACCACAAATAACTCCTAGAACTTGTAGATATGTTTCTAGACCCAAATAAAATCAGTACCATAGATAAATTCCAAGATCTCCATAACCTAAACCTGCAGATGCATCAACTCGAAGGCCGGCCACAGAGGAAGTTACCTGAACCAGAGGCGTGGTCGATGCATCAGGGGCATCATAGATGAACTAGGAAGGGCACCAAGTGGGCCGATTCTGTTGACGGCTCTTCTCTGCATCGGAGAAGGGGAACACCGGGGTTGCGCCTGCGTACCTTCCCGCTGGTGTCGGGGTCGAGGAAGTGGAAGTCCTGATCTTCCTCGAGTAGCAGCCAGGGGCATCGAGGGCCAGCGCAGTCGAGCCGGTGACCTAGCCGAACCCCACGGCCAGGGTTTCGCAGGGGGCACGGGCGGTGAAGCAGAGCAGCACCACAGTGGAGGAGAATCGAGGGAGGAGAGATAGAGAGGCATGGCATCACCGGGGGACACCGGCGATAGTCAGAGAGGCGGGCGACGACGCTAGCGGCGGCAGCGGCATCGCCGACACCTGGAGGCGATGCGTATGCAGGTGGAGAATGAATGTGGTTGGCGCGTGCGGGGAGGAATGGGGCCAAGGTGGGGTTGCTTTGAACCAGATTAGACTGGGCCAGACCGGCCCAATTCCAATCAACCCTAAATTTAATAAAAAATAAATAAAAAAGGAAATTACTGAATGAATCCTATAAATATTTTAGCTCTAGAAAATTATACCAAAATCCTAACAATGTATATGATATATTTAAAACATCACAAAAATAAGATTTACCAAATAAAAATAAAACTTTACTTGTTTAAAATAAATATAAAACAATCAATTATTAACACCATTAAATCTTAAATAAAAATTTATAAAATAAAACAAAACCCTAAAAATAAATAAATAAATCATTTTTGTGTATAAAAAACTCTATTATTTTATAAAAATACTAGCTTAGATTTTTACAAATAAAACATAAAGCAAAGATTTAAAGACACTTAATTCTTTGATGAATTTTATATAAATAAAGATAATACTTGAAAATAAATAAAATCCATTTTTAAGGTCTTGAATAAATATATTACACTAGAAAATATTAAATATATTATTAGGAAAGTCTTTAATATTTTAAAATATAAATCCTTACCTAATATCTATTTTGTGAATTCTTTAAAAACAATTCTTAAGTAAGAAATAATCACAATTCTTATAAAACCTTGAGAAAGTAGTGTCTTAGTACTAATTCCAAACCCATAACTTAAATTCATAATCAAACTTAAGTATAAATTGTAACTTTAAAACATTCTTTTAAAAATCCTTTTAAATAAACATCGGGTATCATCCATTTATATAATATGGTGAATAATCATTATATCTTAATCACTATTAACATAACTTTAAATTCTAACAAATTACTAAGACCATCTCATTATGATTCCATTAAATAAATACATATTCCTTTTATAATAGCAAAACAAATTTAGTCTAATCATTCACTTAAATGTAAAATGAACAAATCCACACCTTCGTCATACCTACCATAAATCCAAAACTTGAGAATAATCAAAGCATATTACACCTTAAGTTTACTTACCCTTTTAAAGTTATCTTTAGTCTCAAAGTTTATAAACATTATGTCTAATAAACTACTTATGTTTTTATAGTTAACTTTGGTCTATTTAAATTAAGACATAAATCATCTCAAGTCCAAACTAGTAAATCAAACACCAAAAGACATCAATCATGTCCTATTAACAATGAAGGTTTTTTAAACCTTAGAAAATAAATCTTTTCTTCAAATGTTATTCTTTTTGCCACTTCAAGCAAAAAATCTCATAATAAGTTCTTCAACTCTTAACAACTCAATCCCAAGGACTTATATCATAATCACCACATGACAATTCACCATAATCACACCATCTTATACTTTACTTACATATTTTGGATTGTTAACACTTAGGTTCCTTATAAAGGTCATTACTTGTAAAGTAAAATTTGAAGATAAACCAAGTCTGAAAAGAATCACTTGAATTCACTTCACTCAAAATATTGGGGAATTCAATTCGGGAATTTTACAAAAATGCATAGCATTACTTATGCATAACTGCATATTGCCTCTTTAAACATTAGTCCTTACCGGACCAATGATGCAGATTTCGGATATTGGATCTTATGTCATCTCGAAGACCGTGAGTGCATAATCTTGCAATCACAAAAGGCAAGTTCACACTTGCTCATGTCCTTTGATTATTTTCTGTAAAGTATTTTACAAATCCAGTGTTGTCATCACCTACATTTGAAAAAGGTCCGAAAACACTATTTTCATAATAATATGATTATAGGTTTATTACCATGAGGTAATAACCTACTATGAAAGTTCCGGTGGTAAAGGAACATATTACCTAGGACTTAACAACCAATGTCGCCAGTGATTCTTGCGTCGTATATTACGCGTTGACCATGAGATTTGGAATGGGACGAAGAAGTCAGTTGTATCTTTTCCCTCTTGCATGGAGCTGGATGTGCGGGTCGTGGCTGTTATCACTCGTAGTGTGCATATTATTTATGGTAATTTGTAGAGGATATGCATCATATGGGTGGGAACCCTCAACGTCCCTCGATAGTTCCGGCATCTGAACGGTCTGTACTGCCATTGCCATAATTCAATAGGTGGGCTGGCGTACACCAAAGAGACATGCGGGGTCGCGGAGAAGGTAGTGATTGGCTTGGATCATCTACTGGGCCCCACACCATAGGAAGTGTGGACGGGAAAGATCGCTTGGTTGTGCAACAAGGATTTGATCTCTCATGGGAAAAGTAACGCACCTCTGCAGAGTGTAAGAACTGTAACTTGTTACTCCCTTAGGGAAGGAGCTATGACGCGCGGAAAGGAACCCCATGAAGGTTCTAGTAAACCCGTGAAGGCTGACGGACATAGCTTTTCAGAATAAAAGCAACCTTTGAAGAAATTTTTATGAAAACTTGCATTGCCTACGACCTATGGTTTGTGGTTGTAGTTATAGTGCATCAAACACTCCTTTTCTAGTGGACTTGCTGAGTACGCTCGTACTCAAAGTATCTTTTTAACCCTTGCTATGTTCTAAAGCTAGTACAGACGATGACTACATCAAATCATGCTCCAGGAATCATCATCAAAAGCTAAAGCTCTTCAATGAAGTCAAGAAAGTCAACATATACAGCAACTCAAGTGAAGACGAAGTCGCTGATTAGATAAGAATAGAATCTCTAGCCCTAGAACCCATTTATGTAGTGTATTGCAATAGCAGCAATGCCAGGCCGTTAGTTGAGATGTTAATCTTAATAGTATTATAGTTTTGGAGTTATTTATTTCTGATTCTTCTTTGTAAGAAGTTTCTTTCTCTCTCTTTAACCTAGAGTGTTCTCTGGATCTTGTGTAAAGAGTTGAGTTGTAACCTATAGTCATGTCTTGGACCTGTTGTGTTTCTGTTGTACCACTCTGAGGGATGTAATACTAGTGAACGGTGTTTCATTGGTGTTATGTCTACGACTATAGTGTACTACATCATGCAGTGGTATGCTTGGTAACCGCAGAAACCCTTCTAGTTGGTCGTTGTTGAGTCTAGAGTTTGAGAAAATTATTTGAAAGCTAAAAAAACTATTTGCAAAACTCTGAATAGGACTCTTTTTACTCCTTATCCAAGGTTGTTCTATTACTGAGTTATCTTATCTTGTTTGCTTTGCAAAGTTTTCACTTCTCGTCTATCATTTCAAATCTTCAGGATATACGTGTTTGGGTTGTTTTTCCCTAAGTACTCCGTACTTGGTTGCCAGGCTTAGAGTTTCCAAGCTATGTCTGTGCAACTGAAGCATTGTTCTTCAACTTTGCTAAGGATGCCTTTAATCCCGCTCTCTACTCTTTAGTGACTTGTTGGTTTCATATCATGCTTGCATTCCATTGTTATGGTTTGTATCTAAGTTGGTAGCGTATGCGTTTCGTATGCTTGTTCTACTGCCATACTTAATGCATTGATATAATTTTCATCCACATGTTCACCTCTACCATGATCTGTTGATATGGTTTTCGCCATTCTTTGTTGTACCCTTTTTGGTGAACCCATTCTCATGGTTTCTGTTTTCTCCTCAGGATGTCATTTGGTACTCGTGGTTCTATTGGTCGTCGAGCAAACAACAATGCTGATCAGGAACTTCCGCCACCTCCCACAATGTCCGAGGGTCTCAACAACATTGAGACCAACCGTCTGAGGAATGAACGCCTTCTGGAGCGTGTGGCACAAAACACTGAACGTCGTCCTGACGACTGTGTCACACTTGGAGATTTCATCCGCTCTTTTCCTCCAATCTTCACCCACTCCAAGGAGCCCCTTGAAGCTGATGATTGGCTCCGCACCATAGAGCGCAAGTTCAGTGCTCTTCGTGTCCGTCCCTCTGACCGCGGCAACTTCGCTACCTATCAACTAGAAGGTGAGGCTGGTGTTTGGTGGGAAGGTTTTCTGAATCTGCAAGCTCAGGGACATGTTGTTACCTAGGAAGAGTTTGTTACAGCATTTCGTGCCTCTTATATCCCTAAACCCATCATGGATCTCAAAAGGAGGGAGTTTCTGGATCTGACTTAGGGGCGCAAGGATATTGAAACCTATGGGCATGAGTTTACTCGCCTGGCTCGCTATGCAACTAGGGATGTGACCAATGATGAAGATAAGCAAGAGCTGTTCCGTAAGGGACTTAAACCTGCACTTCGCTATGAGTTGCTGCCCTTTAAGTTCCAGTCTTTCCAGGACTTGCATAACCAGGATCTTACTCTAGAGCATGGAAGGAAGGATATGGAAGTCTCTCAGAAGCGTGAAGAAGGAAATTCTCGTGCTTCTTCCTCTAGTAACAAGAAGTGCCGTGTCTTTGGTCCATACAGTGTTGTGCCTCGTGCTCTTTATGCACACAAGTCTTCTGGCAATAATTCTCGTCGGCCATAGTCAAATACTGGTGGAGCAAACTATCATCCTCCTGCTGGTTCTCACACTAGAGTTACCTGATACTCCTATGGTCAGCCTGGTCACTACTCAAGGGAGTGCTCTCAAAGGGTTGTCGGACGCAACGATCAGCAGGCAAAGAAAAATGATAAATCTCAATGTGCTGGACATGGTCGTCTGACCCATGTCATTGTTGAGGAAGCTCAGGAAGATCCACGCGTCATTCTGGGTACGCTCCGTGTCAATTCAATTCTCGCAACAGTCTTGTTTGATTCTGGAGCATCACACACATTCATATCACAAAATTTTGCGCAAATGCATGATATCACTTTCAAGCTATGGACTCTCCTCTAGAGATTAAAACTCCTGGGTCCCGTTGGCAGACCATCTGGGTTACTCATGGGGTTGAGATAGATATAGCATATTAGAAGTTTCCCACTTCCCTCATTGCACTCAAGTCAACTGACATAGATGTCATTCTGGGCATGGACTGGTTAACCAAGTATCAAGCCGTGATTGACTGTGCACTTAGAACAGTTGTTGTGACCTCTCCTGCTGGCATAACTATCAAGTATTGGACTGATGGTTCAAAGTCTCCGTCAGCAGTTCTTAAACCTTTATCGGAGTTGTATGCCATGGATGTCCTATCTGCTCTCGAGGTACAAGATGTCCATGTAGTATGTGATTTTCCGGATGTCTTTCCTGAAGAGTTCCTGGTATGCCACCTGATCGAAGTGTGGAGTTTGTCATATAGCTAGTTCCTGGAACTGCTCCTATCTCCAAAAGACCTTATCGCATGCCTCCTCATGAGTTGGTTGAGTTGAAGAAGCAACTTGAAGAGATAGAGGGTCTAGGATACATCCAACCTAGCACATCCTCTTGGGGTTGCCCTACCATCTTTGTCAAGAAGCGGGATAAAAACATTCCAAGGTTGGTGGTTGATTACCGTCCACTCAACGTGGTGACAATCAAGAATAAGTACCCACTTCCTCGGATAAATGACCTCTTTGATAAATTAAGTGGTGCCACTGTCTTCTCCAAAATGGACTTAAGATCAGGGTATCATCAAATCAAGATCAGAAAGGAAGATATCCCAAAGACAACATTCACAACTCGTTATGGTCTTTACGAGTATACAGTGATGTCCTT
Organism: Avena longiglumis; assembly: GCA_030063025.1. Classification (NCBI taxonomy): domain Eukaryota; kingdom Viridiplantae; phylum Streptophyta; class Magnoliopsida; order Poales; family Poaceae; genus Avena; species Avena longiglumis. Next base: position 90,471,088 of record CP125976.1, read on the forward strand.
CGGGTTGACCAATGCCCCTGCCACATTTATGAGGCTCATGAATTCCGTCTTCATGGAGTATCTCGACAAGTTCGTCGTGGTATACATTGATGACATTCTAATTTACTCCAAGACAGAAGAAGATCATGCCGAACATCTACGTTTGGTGTTGACTAAACTTCGTGAACATCGTCTCTACGCCAAGTTTTTCAAATGCGAGTTCTGGTTACAAGAGCTCATCTTCCTTGGTCATGTTGTGTCTGCAAGTGGTGTTGCTGTCATACCGGATAAGGTTCAGACAATTCTGGAATGGAAATCACCTACTTCAGTCAAGGAAGTGTGAAGTTTTCTTGGAATGGCTGGATATTATTGCCGATTCATCGAGAACTTCTCCAAGATAGCCAAGCCTATGACTAATCTTCTTAAGAAAGATAAGAATTTTGAATGGTCAGAAAAGGCAGAAGAAAGCTTCCAAGCTTTGAAAACTAAGCTAACCACCGCTCTTGTGCTTGTCCTTCCGGACACAAGCAAGGACTTCGTCATCTATTGTGATGCTTCTCTCCAAGGGCTCGGTTGTGTGTTGATGCAAGATGGTCATGTAGTGGGCTATGCTTCTCGAAAGTTGAAGCCACATGAGAACAATTACCCAACCCATGATCTCGAACTCGCTGCTGTTGTTCATGCTCTGAAGCAATGGCGACATTACCTCATCGGTAACCGTTGCGAACTTTACTCGGATCATCAAAGCCTGAAGTATCTCTTTACCCAGCCAGATTTGAATCTCAGGCAAAAACGATGGTTGGAACTCATCAAAGATTATGATTTGGGTCTCAACTATCAACCCGGCAAAGCCAATGTCATTGCTGATGCGCTAAGTCGGAAGTCTTATTGCAACAATCTGATGATTTCACAAGCCCGGACTGTTCTCTACGAGGAAATCAAGCGTCAAGTGGTTCCTTGTGGATTCATGGCTAACCTTGAAATAAAATCTTCTCTCGAGGACCAAATCAAGGAAGCTCAAAAACAAGATGGTAAGATCACGGAGATCAAAGAACGTGTTGCAAGTGGTGAAGCTAAATGTTTCTCCATCAATGATCAAGGTATTCTCTATTTTGGTAACCGGTTAGTGGTTCCAAACAGTCGGAAAATCAAAGATCTAATCCTGTTGGAAGCTCATGAATCCCCTCTGTCTATCCATCCTGGTTGTACCAAGATGTACCGAGATCTCCGTCAAAGATTCTGGTGGAGTGGAATGAAACCAGAAATCGCTCGCTTTGTTACAGAGTGCGCCGTTTGCCGTCTTGTGAAGGCTGAACACTAAAGGCCTGCTGGACTTCTACAGCCGTTGAATATCCCTGAGTGGAAATGGGATGAAATTGGTATGGATTTTATCACTGGACTTCCAATGACACAAGCAGGAAATGATGCTATATGGGTAATAGTTGATCGATTATCTAAAGTTGCTCATTTCTTTCCAGTTCGTGAAACTATCCGTGCTAGTCAAATGGCTGATCTATACATCTCTCGGATCGTCGTTCTTCATGGTGTTCCCAAGAAGATCATCTCTGATCATGGAAGTTTGTTTACTTCCAAATTCTGGCAAAGTTTCCAAGAAGCAATGGGAACTCATGTCTCCTTCAGTACAGCTTATCATCCTAAAACCGGTGGTCAAACTAAAAGAGTGAATCAAATTCTTGAAGACATGCTCAAAGCGTGTGTCATATCCTTTGGAAAGAACTGGGAGAAATGTCTTCCTTTCACGGAGTTCTCCTATAACAACAGTTAGCAATCCAGTTTGGGCATGGCACCTTTCCAATTCCTATATGGGAGAACATGTCGAACACCTCTGAACTGGACAGAAACCGGTGAAAGACAATTCTTTGGTCCAGACATGATCCAAGAAGCAGAAGATCAAGTTCGCATAATTCGAGAGCGTCTGAAGGCTGCTCAATCCCGTCAGAAGACCAACTACGATCGTCATCATCTTGATGTTCATTATGAAGTTGGTGATCAAGTTTATCTTCGGGTCACTCCTCTGAAGGGTGTCCGTTGATTCGGTATCAAAGGCAAATTGGCTCCTCGCTATGTTGGTCCCTTTCGCATTCTCTCCAAGCGGGGTGAGCTTGCCTACACATTGGATCTACCTTCATCTTTTCCAGAGGTTCATGATGTCTTTCATGTGTCTCAACTCAAGCGTTGCTTCAAGGATCCCATTCGTGGTGTGGACCATGAAACTTTGGATCTCCAAGATGATCTAACCTACCGAGAATACCCTGTTCGTATTCTTGATGAAACCGAGCGCAAAACTCGTGGTCAAACCATCAAGTTCCTGAAAGTTCAATGGTCTCATCATTCTGAGTCAGAAGCAACTTAGGAACGCGAAGAGCGTCTTCGATCTGAGTACCCTGCCTTCTTTTCTAAAAACCTAGGAATCTCGGGTCGAGATTCTTGTAAGTGGGGTAGAGCTGTAACATACCACCTTTTGTGTAATATAAATAAGATATGTTTGAGCATTGCATGCATGCATAACACTTGCACTATGGTTTAATGAAGAAAGAACAAACAAAACCCTAATATCTTCCCCTCTCTCTTTGAATCAATTCAAATGGTTTTTATATTATGAAAATTCTCAAAACAAATGGATCCCAAATTGTGTTGAGGGCCCCTTAGTGTTTTCAGATATGATATAAAAGTTTCTATGATTTGAAATTATTCAAAACATAATTACAAATGGAATTTACAAAAGAAATTAGAAATCAGAAATATGAAAAGAAATTTCCAAATAAAAACTACCCTAACCCTCTCTGAGCCGTAGCCCACCTTCCCCCTCTTTCTCTCTGCCGCCCAGCGCAGCCAGCAGAAGCCCACCTGGGGCCCAAGCCGGCCCATCCGGCCCGCGTACCCCTTCATCGTGTTTCCTGTCGTCTTCCTCGCCGACGGATGTGGCAGCTCATTGTCGAAGCGCCGTGTCAGCGCGCGATTAAATGTCGCCACCCCCGAGCATCTACAAGACCCTCTGCCTCGCCAAGGACGAACCCTCGCACGTCATTTCATCTCCCCTCTTCTCTCGCGCGCAAACCCTAACCCTAGCGCTCACAGACGCCGTGGAGTCCCGCCGTCTCCAGCCGCCCCGAGCCTCGTTGTGGCTCCTGGAAGCTTCGCCTCGCTGCGGTGAGCATCCTCGCAGAAGGAATCGACGCGAGGAGCTTCCAAACATCGACAAGGACACCGCCTTCCTGAGCTCCAGCCACCGCTTCCTCCCTCGATTTCGGCGACACCCGTGCTCGCCTCGCCTCACTGACGCCACCGTCGTTCTCCTGGTGAGCCACTGGTGCTCAAGCACCTTTCCGCTTCCTCTCTCCCCCTCTAGATCTTCCTCCCCGCGATATCCCGACGCCGTTGCCGCTCGTCGTCGTTGCACCGTCGTCCCCGGTAATCATTTCAAGGCGACGCCGCCACTATTTTTCTCCCCGTGACGTCCTCTGTATAACCCCCACAACCACGCATCCAGGCGCGCTCAGGATCAGTGGATCGAGCATCGATCTGAGGGTGAGCTCCATTGTTGATGTCATGGTGACATCTGCATGATGCAATAACCCTATTTTTTTTATTTAAATGTTTTCTGTAATTGTTTTATTAAATGTAAAATGTATGACAGGTGGGCCATACCTGTCAGGATTTTATTATTTTCTGTAAATATTTTCTAAAATGATTAAAAGTCTGACATGTGGACCCAAGTTTGGAAATTATTTCAAATATTCCAAAAATGATTTAAAATGAATTAAAATTTGAGAAATTCATAACTAATTCATTTTAAATCAAAAAATACAAATAATATACCAAAATGATCAGAAAAATGGAACCTATACAACTAAGATATAATCATACATTGTTAATCAACTATGATAGCAATTTTAATTAGAAGAACCAATTGAACCCCATAGGTGATTCCGATGATCCCCCTGTTTTAGGGTTTGGACATCTCGGACCCCCTTTAAAGTGACCAAACATGTTCTAGGGTTCATTTCAACATTATCTAACTTGTCATATCATCCGTATTGTATGAGCATTGCACATGCCATGTGTTAAATGTTGCTCTCTCTTTTTCGGTGATTGGTTCTTCGCGAATAGGAACCGAACCTGAAGCTGAAGTCAACGCCACTGAAGAGCAGTATCGGTCCAACAACAGACAAGGCAAGCGAAGCCCCACTCATACATATGAATCCTATGTTTACAAAGTATTTCATTCTCGTCACATGCATTCGGTTCAACAGTCTTTTATCAATAGATAGAGTAATCCTATCTGATGCATGTTTCCTCTTGTGAACTAAATACCTGATCCACCGCTCCTAGCATAACTAGGGTTTGGCTTATGAGCCTCGCTAGTGCCACAGTCCAGTCAAGCTTAGCCATGCCTAGTGGTCTGATGCTGATCATTCATGTGATGCACCGAAGATGCGAATGAATATAGTATGGTAGGATGTGGTGATGTGATTAGGAATGGAGGATAAACATGCTAAGTCTTGTATGGGAGGCCACGTGGGATGTGGTTTTTGTAGTCCCATACTTGCCACCCCTAGGACCCGATGTTCTTGCCTCTTGAACCAAGACGAGCGTACAACCACACGGGGGCCTGGAAACCCCCTCGGCTCACTAACTTGCCTAGTAGATTCCATGAGTCACATAGTTTGGGCTTTCCATTCGACATATGCATCTTGGTTGTTCTTGAATCAAGGTGAAGGAGGTGCATTCATAACATTTAGGTAAGCGTGGCTGGGAACAAGAGATGCCCGACATCCGTAATCTTGAACCCCGCACACATCATTAGGGACCGGATTCGGTACTTGACCCGTTATGGCGGCATCTCCCTAGTGCGTGACTCATGGTCTCGACGAAAGCAAAGTAAAGGTCGTGGTCAACCACTCTCTGCCGGCCTTCCAAGGAAGAGGGCTAATATATTGGCATTAAGAATCGATTGGTACGTGTGGGTAAAGTTGTGCACCCCTGCAGGGTTATAAATCTTTTAGAAAAGTCATGTCCACGGTTATGGACGACTTGGGAACGGACGTGAAAATCATAGATAACTATAACTGAATGATAAAACATGTCAACTAAAGTGAGATCCGGATTACTTCCTCGGGGTTGTTTGAGGGGGGGGGTAGTCCGGGAAGAGGGATCCAGTTGATGATGGTTCTTGGTGGATATCAGAGATGTTTTTAAGAGCTAGAGTTGAAGTCTTCTTATCCCCTTTTGAAAATGATCTGACTAGACGAGTATCTTTTCCCTCTTGTTTTGAAAACAAAAGATGGCTTTATGCAAAATAACTCCACTAGCCATAAGTCTTGCGGAGTACACCATGTACTCAGCCTTGCTTCGTTGATGTTTTCTACAGATGAAGCTACTCCAACTGAAGGTGGTCTCCACGTCGAAGTCGGCAGTACTGGGTTCCAGGCTGACCTAGGATCTATGGAAGGGTCGCTACTTCTGTTTAAGGCCTCTTAGGACCTTTGCTAAGTTTGTTGTTTAGAACAACTTGTTTGCTTCCGTTGTTTGATGTAATGATGGGTCTGTGACCCTTGGCTTGTATGACTGGTTTGTAACTCTCTTATGAGTTTACCTTATTAATGTATGGTTTGTATGTTCTTTAATGTTACCGATCTTTCCCTGCATGTTTCGGAATTTAGGTTAGGCTTATATCATATGAGGATCTGGTATTTGTCTAGCCCTGATCCCGGGTCATGACAGTTCAGGGAGTGTTAATGCTTTGCTCCGGTGCTCTATTAAAAGGAGCACCTTAATTGCCAGTAGTTCCCTAGAGGCCCTGCTGCCACGGGCTGGCTGGACAGAAGATGTTGTGCAAGTTCTCATTGCGAGCACGTATGACTATATATGGAGCACATGCCTAGGATTGTTTAGTACTTGATACTTGTTATTATTTATCTGCAATTCCCTAGTTCTTTGAAGTTACATGTTTAGACTCGTCCATGCAACGCCCGTCCATCCATCCCTATGCCTACCGCACTCGAATCCTACTGTTACCGTTATTGTTACTATTGCTACTATTTCACTATTGCTGTTATTGCTGTTGTTGCTTTGTTGTTGCTACTACAAACTGTTGCTACTGATAAACTACTGTGAGCAAGAACTATTTCCAGGTGCAGCTGAACTGACAACTCAGTTATTAAGGCTTGCAAGTATTCTTTGGCTCCCCTTGTGTCGAATCAATAAATTGGGTAATACTACCCGCGAAGACTGTTGCGATCCCCTACACTTGTGGGTCATCACTCTCGCTCACCGCTCTTCTCACAAGATGGTGTTGTGCTTTGCGCCCTCGCTAAAGCCTTTGCATTGTCCGCGATTATTTGGCTAGGAGTCATTGGTTGCAAAACACAAGTCTTGTCAAGCCATTTGAAGGTATAAGCGTTTGTGTGACCATTATGCAAATCATGCTTGTCATATTGTCACGGCCTACCTAACAACATATGGCAAACCGTCATGGGGATCACATCACACTCCACCATGTCTTTTTATGGTCCAATTGAGAAAGTTATCAAGACTTGGTCACTTAGCCATTGTATATGGTAGAGATGCTTGTGTGGATGGAGGGTGAGGTTGAGATTCTCACACAATTCCGTGCTTGCAAGATTATGGCAACTCCCTCCATCGATGACAACTTTGATGGACTTCCCATTGATATTGACACGAGTTTGAAAGATTTTTGATCTTTGGTCTTCGTTCTCATGGACTTGAGTAGTTAAGACCCTTGTGACCACAAGCGATGGACTTGTGTCATGCTCACACACAAGTAGTTCTTGGTCATCTTCCAAATGTTGCCTAGCCAATGCTTCCTTGACCCTTGCATCAAAATCATCTTCACTCAAGTATTATTCATCGCCATTGTCATGGATGAACAAAACTCTCTTGTTTCCACATGTGGCCGACTTGTGTCCTTTGCCTCCACACTTGTAGCATTCACCATTGAATGGTTGATCATCCTTCGTGTATTTGCCACTTGGGGGCGGTTTTCCTTGAGGAAGTGTTGGCTTGAAGGGAAGCTTGGTGGTACTTGATGAGCTTCCACTTGGTGTTGTTGATGTAGTGGTTGGCGCTTGCTTGTAGGTGAAGTATGTCTTTGGTTTGTTGTACTTGATGTCCTCTTGCACTTGACATTCGGCTTTTGTTGCTATGTGCACAAGCTCAACCATGTTGGTGTACTTTTGGAACTCAGTGATGCGCTTGATTGGGTGGTTCAAGCCATTGAGGAAACATGCCATTGTTTGTTCACCACGCTCTTCAATGTTGGCACGGATCAGGTTGAGCTCCATTTGCTTGAAGTACTCTTCCACGATCTTTGTCCCTTGACTAAGAGTTTGAAGCTTGTCGAAGAGGTCACGCGTGTAGTGCGAAGGAACAAAGCGGGATCTCATATGAGCCTTCATATCTTGCCAAGTTGTAATTGGAGGCTCTTCTTTTGCTTCACGAGCAAGTTGGACTTGTTCCCACCAAAGATTGGCATACTCATCAAACTCGAGGGACGCCATGGCCATCATCTTCTCATTGCTATAGTTGTTGCATGCGGAAGATCTTGTCAACCTTGAGTTCCCACGAGAGATATTCTTCGGGTTCATTGCAACTGGTGAACTTGGGCATGGTGAATTTGAGCTTGCCGAAAGTTTCTTCTTCATTGCAGTTCCGATATCGGTGGTTGCCATGATTTTGGTGGCCATCTTCATCATTCGAGCTCTCACGTTTTGCTTGGTGGTGGTGGTGTTGCCCTTGGGGTTGTTGTGGTGCCGCATTTGGTGGTGGAACTTGGTCTTGATGACGAGCTTGGGGAGCTTGCTCGTGATCTTGGCACGGTTGATGAGGAGGAGGAGGCGCTTGGTCCTGACGACGAGCTTGGGGAGCTTGCTCTTGTTCTCGGCGCGGTTGATAATGAGGAGGAGGCGCTTGGTACTCATGAGGTTGGTTCGGTCTTTGGTCATCATGACGATGAGCATTGTCTTGAGCCATGTGGCGAGGAGGACGGCGAGCCACACGTGCAATGGGCCGCTCCCTTTCTTCATGATGTGGAGGAGGCTCGTCATGGTGATCATGTTGTCGACGTTGACGTTCATGTCGGTGATGACGCCTTGGTGGGTCTTCGAGTGCTTCACGTCGATGGAGATCTTGTTCGTCCAATTCAGAGGCTTCACTTGTTGTAGAAGGAATGTGTCGGTGACGATGGGCTTGGGGGTCCACTTGAGGTCGTTCTTGTTGAATCACGAGTGTCGTTGGTTGTGGTCGGTTCGCTTCACGTCTTGGAGGTCTTGCGGAGAGGTCACCATCATAGCTTGACGTTGCGGTGTGTCGCGGAGATGGTACCGCTTGAGAAGAGCTCATGGAGTGAAGGACGGGTCCATCTTGGTGCCTTGAAGCGTGATGGCATGAAGAGCTTGATTCACTTGAGGAGTGTCGGGACGAGCTTGAGTCGCGAGATTGCGGTCTTTCTAGCCCATCAATGAGGCGTTGAAGCATCTCATCCGTTGCGGCGAGAGCGCGACCAAGAGCTTCATTTTGATGGCCGAGTGTAAAACCCTCAGAATCGACCCTATGCAAGTTTCAGCGATTCCCGCCAAACCCGCATAGAAACGATTCAAAGGTGTCCACCAGGCACTTTCGTGCGGGTGGAAAACGAAGTAATAACATTACACAACAGTCCTCGATGGGACCCACAGTATATATATATATACAACACGACTCCATGAGTCAAGAATACGACATATCTGATGTGGATCCAAATCACCTTGAAAGATACGTCCGTCTCACGGACAAGATGCAAATGGGGCTAAGAGCCCGAGAATAACCAATGGCGTCCATAACCCTGCCAAGCCGGAAGGTAACCTCGCTAACGACGTCGATCTCAAAACCTGCTTAAACAAAAGGGTGCCGACAAAGGGCAAAGGAAAAAGGGCGTCGATCGAGGCCAAGACAGCGAGGCTAGAATTGGCGGTCCTCGCCACATAGGTATGGTGGATCAAGCGGCGGCAACATGCGCTAAACAACCTATAGAGACTCGATACAATGGCGGCTATCGAGAGAGGATAAGAAAGACCTATTCGGATCCAACCTGAATCTAACACCAAACAATCCCATCCTGGTATTTCCCCCTCGAGACCAAACGAGGAAGTCAACCGAGGAACTCACACAGTTGACAGTTTTATTTATTCAGTTATCGTTGCAGCAATTACTAGTCAGGTGTAGATAATCATCCTGATAAAATAAGCAGTGGGCACTTTTAGTTAACCATTCCGTTGTAGTTGCAATACTTACTAGTCAAATACAATTAGCATGAGATATCCCAAAAACCCAGCAGTTGTTGGTACTTTTATTTAGCCATTCCATTGTAGTTGCAATACTTACTAGTCAGGTACAATGGTCGCAAGCGACACCCAAACAAGCAATGGTTGGCAGTTTTATTTATTCATTCCATTATAGTGAAGCTGATTACTAGTCATTATAAAGTCAAATTTATAGAACTACTTTAGTTATAGTTGTCTATGATCGAGATACTGTGCTCCAAGTCGTCCATAACCGCGGACACGGCTTTGAAAGTTTTACCCGGGGTGCACAAATAGCAACACACTCGATCAACCTCGGAAAAACCAAATCAAAACCAACGAGGCCTTCACGACAAAGCAATCACGATTCAGAAATATTTCAGAGGCCACCCATTGAGTAGACCATAGCGAAGCCGGTGACTCGAGACGGACTCAAGGTTTGCGACAATGGTCAACGATCGGGAACCCAAAACTAGGCTTGTCGATCACGAAAACATTCCGCTTACCTAAACGATGCGATGTGCTATCCATCGCACAATTTAAATAAAGCAGTAGCATGGCATAAGTACAGGATAGTAAATAAAACCTCAAACTAGTTTGTGGCCCCAAGAAATAAGAATGAATCAAGCTCTGGCTCAGGGGGGGTCCCATAATCCTCCCGGATGTGGATAGCGCGATAAAACAAGGAACAGGTATCAAGTACTCGGGGTCCTACGGGACACAAGTGGGCGGTCGGAAACCAAATATTATCTATCACCCACCGATGCCTCTGCTTACTTACTTCAATTTTAGTTGTTAAACAGTAATTAAAGTGAACGGTAATTAAAGCCATGATCATCTCCAACATCAAACATGCGGCAATACACCAACGACTGTGGCACTTGACGACACGCAACAACATTTGAGCAAGCGACTACGACGCGCAAGTCCAACTATCTACCAAACGACAGGTAATAGGGTGTGTCCAAGGCAATATAAGGCTGCAAGGGATATCACGGGTACGAAAAACTAGAGCAACGCAACACAGATAGCAATAGATCAACAGGAGGGAAATAAATACTATAAAAGTAAGATAGGTAGAAAGGGGGGAGATGCTCGCCTGAAAACATTGCCGAAGGTTCAACCAAAGATCGGGTCGACACTCGCATCAACTCAACGGCCTTATCCGCGAAGAAGCAAAACACTAGAAGAAACACCGGATGCACTATTTAATACTACGCAAAAGATCGGGCATGATGCATGTATGATGTATGGCATGGCAAAGATGCGATGTAATTAGATCATATTAAGCGGAGCCGGGGTCCCGACAATATTTAGGTGGTTCATGTTGTTTAGATACCCCGCAAATTAAATGTTGTATTAACATGGCCAAATATAGCACCGGTTCGCTACATCAATTTAAATGAGGCCAATATAAGACTAGATTTGCCCGCATATGGGCCCCATATTTATTTATGAGGTGAATCGGCAAAAGGCCCCCAAACCAATGATATGCATGCGAGTATGACAATTTAATATGCATCAATTTGTTATTACATTTATAAAATAGGGCTCGAGAAAAGGGGTCACACATCGGGGTCGAAGATCTTGGTTAGGGTTCGACGGGGTTCGGGGTCGGTCTCAGGGTTCAGGGTTCGACGGGGTTCGGGTCCGGGAAGGAGTACTTGTCGCGCCGGGATCTCGGCCGTCGGATCCTTGAAGAAGGCCATGGCGTCCACGAGGTGATCTTGGCGTCCGAGGGTTTCTCCGAGTCCGTGGGGCGTCCGAGTGGAAGTACTTGATGCTCCGTGACGGAGTCTCCGGGTTCGGCTTCGATTTCCATGAAGGAGAACTTGGGGTTTTCTATGTCGACGACCTTGGGTACCATCTTGTCCGCCGGTGGCGAGCTTGGGATCTGCGTCAGGGCCTTCGCTTTCCACCAAGTACGGTCTTCTAATCCAACAGCATCGAGCCGATCTTGTCGACAAGGGGAACTTGACGCTTTGTCAACCTTCACCGTGTTTGGTTGTTGGACTCAACACGACATCGAGGTTCTTGGCGTAGAGGTGTGACGGGAGCAGGGCCTTGGCGGGGCGAGGTAGGGCGTCCCGAGGAGGCAGGAAGCGACGAGGAGAGGGAGCGGGCCGCGGGCCTTGGCAGGAGGCTGACAGGCAGGGCCGCAGGAGGACAGGCGAGGCCGGGAGGACGGTCGGACGGCGGAGGTTGGTCGCCGTGGCGGCAAGATCTCGCGGCGGAGGAGGCCAGGCTCGCCGGCTGGGCGGTTGTCGGAGGAGGGCGCCGAGAGAGGCGGGCGCTGCCCGGTCTCGCCTGGGAGCTCGACAATGGCAAGACGCGGCACGCGAGGCAGCAGCTCGCTGCAGGCGCCAAGGGGCAGCCATGGGCGGTGACGAGGCCGTGAGGCGGTCGTCGGCCTACAGCAGAAGGGCGGCGCGGCGGGAGATCTGGAGAAGGAGGTGGCGGCTCATGGCGGCCGGGCGCGTCGAGCGACGGGAGGGAAGGCGGGCAGCGGCTGGTGGCGCAGAGCACGCGGGCGGCTAGGGGAGGAGGACGGCGAGCACGCTGCCGGGCGGGGTCCAGCGCGGAGGAGGGCCAGCCGACGCTGGGAAGGCGGGGCCGGAGAGGAGGCGGTGGCAGGCGAGGTCGGTGAAAGCGGAGGCGGAGGAGGCGTGGCCGGGAGAAGGGAGAAGCGGGCGGGTGGAGAGGAGGAGGGTGAGGAGGCGCCACACGAGGAGAGAGGGAAGCGGTGAGGGAGAGGGAACCGAGGGAGGGGGAGATGGAAGACGGGCTGGGGAACACGTGGGCGCCGTGGGCTGGGTGGGGTCCGTGGCGTGGGGCGCTGGGTGGGGGCCGACAGTGGGGCCACGGGGTGGGAGCGTCAGCGGTGGGAGGGTTTGTCCAGGTGGGGTGGGGCAGAGTGGGTGGGTTTGGTGTGTGAGGTGTGTTTTGGGTGGCGGTGGGGCCCGGTGGCTGAGAGAGAGAGAGAGTGGGTAGGATGGGCTAGGGTGAGAGAAGGAGAGGTGGGGCGATGGATTGATGATGTGGTGGGTAGGGAATTGGGGAGGGTGAGGTGGCACGCTACGGTTGGTGGGTAGATTGGGACTAGGTGTAAATAGGATTTAGAGTTTAGGTTTTGAAAAGATGTGTTTGTTCGGTGTTGTTTATTTTAAAACAAGGCCACTTTGAAATTAGTTTTTAGGGAAATAAAAATATCCGATACGATCGGGGTTTTGCCTTTGAAATAAAGAGGGGTGTTTGTACAAAGCAAAACTAGGCTTTTCGAAATAGTTCAGACAAACAATGCATGATGATGACGATGCAATGCACAAAAACAACGCGATTTTCTAGCAGTGGTTTTGCGGGATGCCACACCGAGGTTGTGTTGCATGGCATGCATTTGTACTCGGACCTCCTCGAAGCGGTTGTCGATGATCTTTAACTCCACTCGGGTTTCGCTAATGTAACATCCCAGCATTTAGCACCTAACGAAGGGTAGATTCAGGAATATGAATTTGTGCATGCATTCATTTGTGAAAATGTGGGTAAATGTTTCGCCAAATAAAAACCTTGAGTGATCAATGTTTCTTTCTTATTTTGAGATTAGGTTTAGTCTTAAAGGAGGATTGCTATAAACTTTGATATGATCTTAAAGCAATTATGTGTGTTTTGAAATGAGTTTGGGTTTTAAAACTTAAGTGTTTTATAATTTAAATGATTTTGATATAAGATTTGAATCATAAACTAATTAAGGGAAAAGTATTATAACTTAAATCTTATCTAAAAATAATATTGAATATGAAATTCATTTCATATACATAAACAAGTTACAAAGAGTGTAACTACTGAAGTTATTCCAAACTTCACAATTTACAAAAGAGTAAAGAATAAGAATATTATTTATTAATAAATATATAATCTTTATTATAAATGAACAAAATAAAGATTGCAAGAATTATAAAATAAAAATTACAAAAGAATAAGAAAAATTACAATTATATATCTACTAACTATCCTATATCTAAATCTACACTAAATCTTCATCTTTATCTTTGTACCTGCAAAACAAAGATTAAATAGAAACAAAATAGGATTAGAGTTAGTATATTTTTCTCTCAGATATGTCAGTGAGGTGCACTTGAAAAACTCATCATTGAGAAATGTTATAAAGGGGCAAGTTTCACCAATATGAAAGATTTCATCTTTCATAAATTCACAGCCAGAATGCAAATGACAGCCAAAAGGGATCAATTCACTTGCCTGGTGAAAGTAAGCTAGTAATAGTAAGTTCAAATTTTCTGAACCTATCCACAAGTGCATAGCAGGCACACAAGCTGGACACACACCAGCATGGAAAGGGTGTGCTGTCGACCTCACAAGAACAACCAAATATCACAAAACCACAGTACACACGTGGCGAAGCACATCATTGCATCTCTCCACTACATAACACACCAGCACAGCCAGGGTAAACAATAGCTAAACCAAGAACAGCAGCCAAATCAAACCACCCAGATCAACCCAAACATCACCAGGATGGTGACATAAGGAGGGGGATGGATCTGGTGGACAGCAAGGTCAAGCCCATGAGCTAGGAGGAGCAGTCAAGCTCAAGAGCAAGCTCAGGAGCCCAGCGAAAGAAGATCAAGATAATCATCAATCTACATGATTTCATCATATTATCTAAATAAAAGCATGTGTTGCTTTATGAAATGATCTCTCAATAATCACCCAAGAGGGGTGAATCTATCCTAGAGATTTCAAGTATAAGGATAAAAAAATCAAGCTCAACCACAAGCACTGAACTCTGAGACCAACATCACTGAGTTCAGTGTTACTTTTGCAACTTAGATCATTCATTTGATCTTATCAGATCAGGGAACATCTCTCAAATAGAGAGTAGCACCTCTAATCCCATAAGTTTCAAACAAACTATTGCCCAACTAACTAGGAATTACAACCTAGAGCCTCAGACCAACATCATAGGCAGGAAAGTTAATAAAAGCTTCCATATCATTTTATCAGTTTTAATCACAAGCATGATCAAGCTAAGCCAGAAACAAAAACCCAACCACTTGTGTGCCAGAATACAATGGTATCACAAGGACAAGTTTTTAATGAGCTAAACCCAATCTTTACTTAGTTCCCACGGATAAAAGGGACAAACCAATAAATATCATTTTCTTGATGCCAAGTGCCAGGAATCAACCTTAAATTCATCTATACATCCATAGAAATCATTACATGTAATGATTTGAGTCAGTATGTACATTCTCATACAGGCCTACCATAATTACAGTGAGCAACCACTGAGAGAGACCACTGTCAGTACAAGCATTCTGACAGTAGAGTAAATTCTCAAACAAACAACCTAATCCAGTCAGAGATTTCATAGAAACACTAGCATAGGATCATAGTGAACCATCACTAGAATATTCTGACAGGCAACTAGCATCATCAAAGCCACTACCAATCATTAACCATAGCAGATAATCATTTCCCATGATCAGATATGATCAACACTAGATCTAAAGCATCATAGATATGATCAACAGGGGGTTATGAACCCTAATCAGAGCAAGAAACCTAATCCAGAGATTAACCCAATCAGCACATAGTCACTCGGCATGAGAAGCCACTCGATACACACAGAGAGAATCATGGCAGTAGCATGGACAAACACCATAGAGAGAACTTACCCGAGGTCCTCGCTGACGAATCGAAGAGGAAGCAGATTGGCCGATGCACCGCGGCGGCACAGGGAGCACCCAGAGGGGCGCTGCAACCTGCACCTGCCACGACGGCGGCCGCAGCAGCACACGAGCCCAGCACACCACCGCAAGCGGGATCGCGGCGGCTGTGACAGCACCTTTCCTAACCCTAGGGTTCGGGAACGAGGTAGACCTGGCCACGGGGAAGCCCCGGAGTCAAATCCAATTGGACAGAACGAACGAGCGTCATCGACAACCCCAACTCGCACCATGGCGGCGGCCAGAACGGCCGACGACGACGGGGATCGACGGTGGCGGCATCGCTGGCCACGGGGTCAAGTCAGAGGAGGAGGGGATAAGGTCGAGGGAGAGAGGCAGAGTGGGCTGCGTGGGCCAAAACCCTTCGGGGTGATATTTTGACCCTGCCCTATTGGGCCACACTGGCCCAATAAGCCCAAGGGGCCAGCCCAAGTTATTTAATAAATCTTTTTGATCAATTGGAAAACACCAAAATACCCCTAACCTCCATAAAATTATAGAAAATAAAATAAATGTCTAAAAATTATAAATAAAATATTTTTGGATTCACAACAATACATTGTATCCAAATAAAATAAATATAAAATTTTGGACATTTAAATTTTTATAAGAATTTTGTAATTTATATATTCTTTATGGAATTTTACAAAATTATTGAAAGGTGATAAAAATAAATAAAAATCACTTTCAATATTTATTAATATTATAGTATTTATAAAAAATACTAAATAAATATTTAATAATAAATTTAATGTATAATTAATAATTCCTAAAAGAATTATTAAATCAATAAAAATCAAATAAAAAGGGAAATGATTCAATAGGTGCAAGAAATAAAAAAAAATATAAATGCTTTATTAAAAGGCACCTTATATAGGTAAATGCATATAGAATTAAAAAAATGCATTACATTTCTTGCATAATCATTTTGCTTCTTTAAATATTGTCCTTACCGGGCAATAATGAAGTTTTTGTAGAACGAGAAGCTCAAGGTCCAGTGCAAGCATTAGACTTCACTACCTTGCCATCACAAGGCAAGTTCATCACCTGCTCATGTCCTTTGAAGAGTCTTTATCAAAGTATTTGCAAATTGTGTGTTATCATATGCTATAAAAGAAAGAAAATATTATCTTCATAAACAAAGAAATCATGGATATCATCCTAAGTGATGATATAATGGAGCAATAGAACTTAGAGTTCTAAGTAGGGACTTAACAACCCCTGACATTAGTGATTCTAGCACTGTATATTACGCGTTAGCCATGAGATTTGGAATGGGACAAAGAAGTCAGTTGTATCTTCTTCCTCTCGCATGAAGCCGGATGTGCAGGTTGTGGCTGTTATCCTCGTAGCGTGCATATTAATTGGTAATTCGTAGAGGATATGTAGCATATGGGTGGGAACCCTCATCGTCCCATGATAGTTCTGGCATCTAATAGTTTGTACAAACCATTGCCGTAATTCATTACGTGGGCATGGTGTACACCAAGGAGGCATGCGGGGTCGCGAAGGGGGCAGTGATTGGCTTGGACCAACTACTGGGCCAGACATCATGGAATTGTGGACGGGAAAGTACGCCCGGTTGTGCAACAATGAGTTGATCTCTCATGGGTAAAGTAACGCATGCCGCAGTGTAAGAACGAAGTTGTTACTCCGCTAGGGAAGGAGCTACGAACGCTGCAGGAAAGGAACTCCATGAAAGTTCTGGTCAACCTGTGAAGGCTGATTGTCATAGTTTTTCAGAAAAAAATCAATCTTTGAAGAAAGATTTACAAAAACTGCATAGTGCCAAGGATTTATAATCCGAGGTGGTAGTTAGAGCATCAAACTTCCCACCTTGCATATAATGAACTTGTTGGGTAACACTGTTACTCATTCTTTCCTTTGATCCCTTGCTTAGACTCTGAGGATCCCGAAGACGTTCCAATGTATGCAGTCGAATGCCAAGAAGACGTGTTCTACGAGGAACCTGATCTCTCCGGAGGAGTTGAAGGTGTGGATTACGATTTCCACCACGGTGTCAATGAGAATGAGTCCAATTAAGTATCTAGTTAGTAGTAACTAACGGAGCCAAGCAGCATGAACTCTATAGAATAAGTTGTTGAGCCCCACTCCTAGTTGGAGTTGTTACTTTTAAATTTCCGTTGAACACTTTATATTTTGGTTTGTAAGTTGGATCTTTGGAAGTCTTGAACTTCCGGTATTGTAATAATAATAATGTCTGTACTTTTGTAATATGGACCCGCAATGTTTCTGTTGTACCACTCTGAGGGATGTGATACTTACGGAACGGTGTTCTGTGGATGTCATGTCAACGACTATAGTGTACTACACATGCAGTGGTATGCTGGGTCACCGCAGCTAAATTGTTCGTCTTGGCGCCGCTCAAGGGCATCACAACGGTAGTTGATTCTCCTCGGACCTTCCAATGATCCCATCTTGTCATGTATTGCGTGTCTTCCTCTTGAGGTGGCGTTGGTTGGGACGACTCGCCATTCCTGTCCATGATGCAAAGCCAACAAGGATTGTATATATGGAGGGGAATACGTGGAGAGTTAGACTTTTATCTCACCTTGGATATTATGTCAAACCAATTGCCACACAAGACAGCTAGGAGCTTGCAAAGTGAAATCGCAAATAAACTCACACAAGGGAAAGCTACAACTCTCAAAATCTTTTGGTGGAAGTTTAGGATTGTGGAAAACCAAAGAACCAACCAAACAAAAAGGATAGTCAAAATTGGATAAGATCCAAGAAAACTCAAGTCAAAAGTAGATGGTCAACTCAAAATGTGACGAGAACCTACGACTACACACACGCATGGAGAAAAATGGGGTTAGCATGACTATGAAAAAGAGCACAAAATGTTCTAACGAAGACTACACTCGGTTGTCATGCCAACTCAAGGAGAGACCACAACTCGTTCGCCAAAGGAGGATAAGCAACGAATTTGTGCACTTGCCTTGGTTGCTCTTTCTTTTCTCTCTTTTGCTTACAAGCTTGATACTCTCTTTGTATTGGGAGACTATGTATCTTTCTTTTTTCTTTTTTTTCCTCTTTTTTTTTATTCTTCTCTCTCTTTCTATACTACTAAGTTAACTTCTGTCTTTACTTCCACACACCCACTTTCCAAGGACAAGTGCACAATGCTTAGGCAAATACAAAAGGAGTTGCTCTCATAGGATAGGTACACACAAAGGAAGATATGGCTACAAGGGTTGACACAAGTTATACCTTAGTTGTTGATGATGAGATTGTGTCGATGGAGCAGGGAGGAGTTTGGGGTCCGTGGTGTCGAAGAGCGCGGGCGATGTTGCGGAAGCTATCTGTTAGTTGGTGACACACACACGGAACACAAACAACAAGCGGACAAATCAGCCAATGCGGAATAAGAGGCAGAAGACAAAACTGGCGTTCAGGGCCGGAGATTCCGTCGGGGCCAGACTATGCGGGGCCGAGATTCTGTCTGGGCCGGAGACTTGATGGGGCCGAGACTCTCTTGAGGAGAACAGCTCGTGTTCTTGAGCGGAAATCCACATCGAGAGTCCTCAAATCCGCGAAAATTTGGCCAAAATTGGGCTGGGAAACGCAGGCAAAAGCTGGACCAACACCTTAGACAAGATTTGGTCGAATCAAAACCACAAATAACACTCCAAAACGAGAGATCGATCCAAAGGCAACTTGGGGCTCCTTTTGGAAATATTTCGAAATTATGATGGATAGAAGAAAAAAATTGAGGGGAAATTCATGATCAACCTTGCTCTTGATGCCAATATGTTAAGGGTGACCCCTTGGGGAGGCCCGATATTTCCCGAATCTCGTGGAAATCGAGGGGGAGTGGGGGGATGAGGAGAGGGATGAAATCCACGAACTCACATGCGAAGAACTCGATGAACACACACACGAAAACACGATACAAGCTGATAGCTCACGCCGGTGGCAACCGGTCCAACACAATCCCTAGGATCGGCGTTGGTCAAGACACTCTCCCACAACCAACAACAGGGGTGAGAGGCTTGATGAGATCTTGACTACTTGGAGACGAACACCGAACTCCAAGGACTTGTACAACTTGAACGTACGAGGCAAAATCCAAGAGGAGGGGGATAACTGGTGCTCCTTGTCAAGGAGCATGAGAATAGCAATTGATAGATCCTCTAGAGGTGTCTTCAATTACAATTATCCAAGTCTAGGGTTTACAAAAGAGGGGTAGGGATATATATAGGCCAGCCACATAAACATGGGTAATTAGGGGATAAAACTGGAAGTTGGGGCGAATCTGGGGGTTACATGTGCTAGGTGAAGGGTTTCGCGGCATAGTAAATGTAACACCCTCAGAATCGGACCTATGCAAGTTTCAGCGAGTCCCGCCAAACCCGCATAGAAACGATTCAAAGGTGCCCACCAGGCACTTTCGTGTAGGGTTCGCAGCATAGAAAACAAAAATTTTCCTACGGTGTGAACTATATACCAAGATCTATATATACTAGATACAAACAACGAGCGGATGTATATCCGTAGAGAACATACCCTTGAAGACCGACAAAGCTTAACGAGTTCAACTCGTGGTTGATGTAGACGATCTCTTGCCGATCTCAAGATCGAGAGGAAGTCCTAGCGCCGCAAATTAGCAGCGCATCCGTGCTCGCACACACGTTCGAGGCACCGAGCAACCTCCGCCTCCTCGCTCCAGCGATGCAGCGGAAGCACAACTCTTTCTTGCCGAATAGCCACCGGGAACATGTATCTCGCTAGTCCGAGACCATGGGGATAAATTCTAGAGGGGGAGAGAGATCCTTCACGAGGAGGTGTGAGAGACAAGTGAGGAGGGGGGCTCCTTTTATAGGAGGAGGGGGGAACCCCAAGGGGGTGGCCGGCGCATGGGGCTGCCCCCTTGCCCTCCCCTCTTCATGTGGGTGGACACTCCACTCACAAAACTCCTCTAAATTCCCTCCACTCAAAAGTCCACTCAAAAATCCCATTAAATTTCCACCAAATTTAATGCAAACTCTCATTAAATAAAACTCTTTTATTTTATTCAGAATTTTGTCAATTACTTTAATGACAAACATTCACAAATAACCCCTTGCTAGAATTCTATTTCACATGCATAACCACTTTATGCAATTTCACCAAAACTTTGGTATCTAGTGAAATAAATTCTGCGCTTGTTCATTCTTCGGCATGAAACATTTGCTCCAATTGGATGTCGGTGTCTCTTAAGTGTGTCACCCTACGGTTCGTGAATAATGCGGACATTATCGAGACCCTCTCGGATCAATAATCGAAGCGGGATCTGGAGACCCATACCGACTCCACACATTCAACGATGACTTTCTTGTGATCGTCGGAACCTTTACGCTAGTATCTTAATCCCTTTGTTTCACGATATATTACATGTCCGAGATTCGATCATCGGTATCTCCATACCTAGTTTGATCTCGTTCGACATGCACTCTTTTCTCGTTCGTGATATAACATTCTAGTGATCAAATCACTTGCTTGCAAGCTAATCAATGTGATATCACCGAGAGGGCCCAGAGTATATCTATCCGTCATCGGGATGAACAAATTCCACTCTCGATCCATGAGCCTCAACATAACACTTTATTAGTTCGAATCCATCTTTATAATCACCATGTTACGGTGTGACGTTTGATGTTATCAAGAAACTCTTAGGTGTTAGTGATTGACATGATCTCATGGTCTAAGGATTAGGATCACTTCGTAAGTTGTTATAGCAATATAAACTCAATGACTTTGATCGTAATGCTATACTTGGATGAGTGTTCATCACATCATTACACTAATGTTGTGATCCCGTTATTAACAACATCCAATGTCCATGATCGTGAAACCTTGATCATCTTGTTAATCAACGAGCTAGTTTATGAGAGAGGCTTAACTAGGAACTTTACTGTTTGTTTATTAAACACACATGTATTAACGCTTCCGTATTAATACAATTATAGCATGCAAAATAAACATCTATCATATACTTGGAATACACATAATAAACACTTTATTATTGCCTCTCGTGGCATATTACCTTGATCTCCCACTTGCACTAGAGACAATAATCTAGTTACATAGTGATAAATCTAACACCCATTGAGTTCGGTGTTGATCATGTTTTGCTCTAGGGAGAGTTTTAGTCAACGGGTCTCGCTACATTGAGATCCGTATGTACTTTACAATCTTTATATCTCCATCCTTGACATGCTCATGGATGGAGTGAAACCGCGCTTAATATGCTTGGAATGCTTGTGAGACCTTGGATCTTTGGCATTGGCAATGGCACCATTGTTGTCACAATAGATCACCATTGGATCCAACGTTTGCCACAACTCCTAGTTCGGATATGAACTCCTTCATCCAAAGCGCTTCTGCGCTTCGAAGAAGCAACATATTCGCCTCCGTTGTTGATCCCGCTACCACAGGTTGTTTGGAGCTCCTCCAACTAACGCTCCGCCATTCATGAGAAATACGATCCGGATTGAGACTTAGAGTCATCGGATCGGTGTCAAAGCTAAGCGCCGACATAACACTTAGCGACGAGCTCTTCTTCACCTCCATACAAGAAACATATCCTTAGTTCTTCGTAGTACTTAAGGATATTCTTGACCGCTATCCATGTTCAACCCGGATCCGATTGGTACCTACTAGTCAAACTAATAGCGTGTGCCACATCCGGTCTTGTACATAGCATGGCGTACATTATAGAGCCTATGGTGAAGCATAGGGACTTTGTCCATTATCTCTCTTTCTTCCTGAAGCGGACTTTGAGTCTTACTCAATGTCTTGCCTTGCAACATAGGTAAGAACCCTTCTTACTTCCGTCCATTTTAAACTTCTTTAAAATCTTATCAAGGTATGTACTTTGCGATAGCCCTATTAGGCGCCTAGATCTATCTCTATAGATCTTTATGCCTAATATGTATGACGCTCACCTAGGTCCTTCATTGAAAATTTGTCGCTTAGATAACTTTTAACACTGTTTAAAGTTCTATATCATTTCCGATCAATAATATGTCATCCACATATAATATCGTAAATGCCACATTGCTCCCACTCACTTTCTTGTAAATACAAGCTTCTCCATAAGTTTGGACAAATCCAAACTCTTTGATCACCTCATCAAAGCGGAGATTCCAACTGCGATGCTTGCTTCAATCCATAGATGGATCGCTGAAGCTTGCACACCTTGTTAGCATCCTTAGGATCGACAAAACCCTTTGGTTGTATCATATACAACTCTTCTTCAATATTACCATTGAGAAACGCGGTTTTGACATCCATCTGCCATATTTCATAATCGAAATATGCAGCAATTGCTAACATAATCCTAACTGACTTTAGCATCGCTACGGGAGAGAAAGTCTCATCGTAGTCAACTCCTTGAATTTGTCGAACCCCTTTGCGACAAGTCGAGCTTTATAGATGGTCACATTACCATCAGCATCAATTTTCCTTTTGAAAATCCATTTATTCTCCACGGCCTTTCGGTCGTGAGGTAATTCCACCAAGTTCCAAACTTGATTTTCATACATGGATTCCATCTCGGATTTCATGGCTTCTAACCATTTGTTGGAATACGGGCACATCCTTGCTTCTTCATACGTCGAGGGTCATTATTTTCATCAACCATGAAATTTATGACAGATTTCCGTCTGGAGTCGCCGCACGCGTCTGTTTGACTGCGAGGTTCGGAAGATTTCTTTCGGAGTTTCATGATCATTATCATTAGTTCCCTTCAACAGTGGAGCCAACTCGAACAACTTCCGCACAACGCTACTCGCCATACTTTGAAGAGAAGGTTCCACAACCTCTTCGAGTTCTACCTTCCACTACTCACACCTTTCGTGAGAAACTCTTTCTCTAGAAAGGATCCATTCTTGGCAACAAAAACCTTGCCTCGGATCTGTGATAGAAGGAATACCCAATAGTTTCTTTAGGGTATCCTATGAAGACGCATTTTCCGCTTTGGGTTCGAGTTTATCCGTTGAAGTTTCTTCACATAAACATCGCAACCCCAAACTTTAAGAATGATAACTTAGGTTTGTTTCCAAACCACAATTCATACGGTGTCTTTTCAACGGATTTAGATGGTGCCCGATTTAAAGTGAATGCAGCAGCTTAGTGCATAACCCCAAAATGACAACGGCAAGTCCGTCAGAGACATCATAGATCGAACCATATCTAATAAAGTACGACATGACGCCCGACACACCATTTCATTGTGGTGTTCCGCAGAGTTGTGAGTTGTGAAACAATTCCACACTCTTTCATGTGAGTGCTAAACTCAGAACTTAGATACTCACCTCCACTATGGGACCGTAGAAATTTGATCTTTCTATTACGATGATTTTCCACTTCATTCGAAATTCCTTGAACTTTTCAAAGGTTTCAGACTTGTGTTTCATCAAGTAGATATAACCGTATCTACTCAAATCATCCGTGAAAGTAACAAAATAACGATATCCACCTCGCACGACACACTCATTGGACCACATACATCGAATGTATGATTTCCAATAAATCCGCCTGCTCCATTGAACCGAAAACGGCGTTCTAGTCATCTTGCCCATAAGGCATGGCTCACATGTATCAAATGATTCATAATCAAGTGATTCCAAAAGTCCATCCGAATGGAGCTTCTTCATGCTTAATGCCAATATGACCTAGACGGCGAGTACATATATATGGATATATCATCATTAAGTTTAACTTTTAGCATCAACATTATGAATATGTGTAACATTATCATCGAGATCTATAGAAATAAACCATTCATCATCTGCATGACCATAAAAGATTTCATTCATATAAATGGAACAACCATTGTTCTCGATTTAAATGAATAACCACTTTGCATCAAACATGATCCAGACATAATGTTCATGCTCAAAGGGCACCGATAATATTTATTTAAGTTTATGACTAATCCCGACGGTAAGTGGAGAGGCAGCGTCCACGGCGATCACATCAACGCTTGATCCATTGCCGACACGCATCTCGACCTCACCCCTTGCTAGCGGTCGCTTGTTCCGCAGCCCGATTCGAGTTACAAATATTAGCAACCGAACGGTATCAAATACCTGTGCATCATGAGCACTAGTCAAGTACACATCAATAACATGTATATCATATATACCTTTGTTTGCCTTGCCGCCTTCTTGTCCGCCAGATACTTGGGGCGCTTGCCCAAAGGGGCCCCTTACAATAGTAGCACTGCATCGACTTAGGTCCAACTCGAGGTTTTTTCAGCGCGCAACAGCTTGCCGCCTTACTTCCTTCCGCTTTCCTTCTTGTCTTTCTTGAAACCAGTGTTCCTATCGATCATCAACACTTGATGTTCCTTTTGATCTCCACTAGCTTTTAAGCATCGATGTAAGCTCGGGAGAGACTTCTTCATGCCTTGCATATTATAGTTCATCACGAAGCTCTTATAGCTAGGTGGCGTAGACCGCACACGATGGATGCCTAAGTCAATGGGAATCGTTATTCCCAAGGACACAAGCTTATCGGCGTAACCCGACATCTTGAGTACATGCTCACTAACGGAGTCAGTTTCTTCCATCATGCGCCTAAAGAACTTTTCTCAAGCATTGTAGCCTTACAGCAGCATGTGTGTCGAAAATCATTTTCAACTCACCCATTGTATCAAATGCATTGCCGCTGAAACGCCAAGTTCCGCCTAGCCCATACAATATGCCGCAATGAACTAAGTTGTGGTCCTCCGACGAGTCTCGATAGACATTCTTCTCCTCGTCAGGCATCATCAAAGGTGGGGCCTAACGCGCTTCTAGCACATATTGCTTTTGTGCAGCAGAGAGGAGAATCCTCAAATTCATGGCCCATTCAAGAAAGTTGCTACCGCTCGCTAGTTTCTCTTCTCCATGAACGCATTGAAATTAAAAGGTGTGGTGCCATCTACAACAGAATTTGTAAAGTTTAGACTATGTATGATAGATCGAGTTCAACTAATCTATATTACGAATGAACTCCCACTCAAAAGCGACATCCTCGTGTCCTTTGGTGATTACATGAACCAAATCCACTACACCAAGTCCGATCATCACGTGAGTCGATAGCTTCAAAGGCGAGCATCAAATGGGCATCATATCAACTATATGACTCATGCTTAACCTTTCGTCTGCGTGTTCCGAGGCCATGTCTATACATGCTAGGCTCGCCAAGTTATAACCTTAGTATTTGCGTGTGTAATCGCTTTTACACCAAATATGGTCGTGGATCCAAGAACACCCGATCATCACGTGATGTCTTGGAGCGACGTAAAACATAATCGGTGCATACTAAAGGAAGAACACATTCTTATCTTGATATTTAAATGAGGGATCATCTTATTATGCTTAACAAGGCGCTAAACAAGCAATATAAGATGCAATCAAACATCGTATGTTTATTAGTGAAATTATATGGTTCCCAGATGATCTCTATCATGTGCATCGTGGTATGATCACTATCATACCTATATGTGTAAATCCAAGGTCTATGGATTTTACACGCTATGTGTGTTGTAAGAGTATCATCTCATACTTCTACTTACAACACTACCATATCATAACACTAGCCCAAAGAACAATCTAAACTAGACGCCTAATTTATCCATTGCAAGTTTTACGTGGCTTAGGGCTTCGAGATAGAACCGTTTCTACCTTTAACATGAACTACAACGAGGATAATCAAATTGTTGACAACTCGCTTAAAAATAGATATTGACTATAGTAGGAGAGACAGACACCGCTAGCCACTTATGCAAACTAGTTGCATGTCAAGCGTGGAACAGTCTCATGTGCGAGGACATGTAAAGTTTGTCCGCCGCTTCATCCCACTATGCCACCAATATCCAAAATCACAAGAAAGGAGCAACAACATGATCATCATCG
Organism: Avena longiglumis; assembly: GCA_030063025.1. Lineage (NCBI taxonomy): Eukaryota > Viridiplantae > Streptophyta > Magnoliopsida > Poales > Poaceae > Avena > Avena longiglumis. The sequence continues at coordinate 90,497,041 of CP125976.1, forward strand.
CCCACATATACATATGTGTACTACCCATGTAAAGTATCTACGCATAGATCCGCCTCTGATACCACTGTAGGGTTCGCAACAGAGAAAACAAAATTTTCCTACGGTGTGAACTATATACCAAGATCTATATATACTAGATACAAACAACGGGCGGATGTATATCCAGAGAACATACCCTTGAAGACCGACAAAGCTTAACGAGTTCAACTCGTGGTTGATGTAGACGATCTCTTGCCGATCTCAAGATCGAGAGGAAGTCCTAGCGCCGCAAATTAGCCAAGATCCGTGCTCGCACACGCTCGAGGCACCGAGCAACCTCCGCCTCCTCGCCCAGCGATGCAGGAAGCACAACTCTTTCTTGCCGAATAGCCACTGGAACATGTATCTCGCTAGTCCGAGACCATGGGGATAAATTCTAGAGGGGAGAGAGATCCTTCACGAGGAGGTGTGAGACAAGTGAGGAGGAGGGCTCCTTTATAGGAGGAGGGGAACCCCAAGGGTGGTCGCATGGGGCTGCCCCTTGCCTCCCCCTCTTCATGTGGTGGACACTCCACTCACAAAACTCTAAATTCCTCCACTCAAAAGTCCACTCAAAACCCATTAAATTTCCACCAAATTTAATGCAAACTCTCATTAAATAAAACTCTTTATTTTATTCAGAATTTTGTCAATTACTTTAATGACAAACATTCACAAATAACCCCTTGCTAGAATTCTATTTCACATGCATAACCACTTTATGCAATTTCACCAAAAACCTGTTTCAGTATCTAGTGAAATAAATTCGCGCTGTTCATTCTTTCTAAGCATGAAACATTTGCTCCAATTGGATGTCGGTGTCTCTTAAGTGTGTCACCCTACGGTTCGTGAATAATGCGGACATTATCGAGACCCTCTCGCATCAATAATCGAAGCGGATGGAGACCCATACCGACCCACACATTCAACGATGACTTTCTTGTGATCGCTTAACCTTTACGCTAGTATCTTAATCCCTTTGTTTCACGATATATTACATGTCCGAGATTCGATCATCGGTATATCCATACCTAGTTTGATCTCGCATCGACATGCACTCTTTTCTCGCTCGTGATATAACATTCTAGTGATCAAATCACTTGCTTGCAAGCTAATCAATGTGATATCACCGAGAGGGCCCAGAGTATATCTATCCGTCATCGGGATGAACAAATTCCACTCGATCCATGAGCCTCAACATAACACTTTATTAGTTCGAATCCATCTTTATAATCACCCCGTTACGGTGTGACGCTTTGATGTTATCAAGAAACTCTTCCGTGTTAGTGATTGACATGATCTCATGGTCTAAGGATTAGGATCACTGAAGTTGTTATAGCAATATAAACTCAATGACTTTGATCGTAATGCTATACTTCGGATGAGTGTTCATCACATCATTACACTAATGTTGTGATCCCGTTATTAACAACATCCAATGTCCATGATCAGGAAACCTTGATCATCTTGTTAATCAACGAGCTAGTTTATGAGAGAGGCTTAACTAGGAACTTTCTGTTTGTTTATTAAACACACATGTATTAACGTTTCCGTATTAATACAATTATAGCATGCAAAATAAACATCTATCATATACTTGGAATACACATAATAAACACTTTATTATTTCCTCTCAGGGCATATTCCCTTCATTTCGTGCGGGTGGAAAACGAAGTAATAACATTACACAAAAGTCCTCGATGGGACCCACAGAACAGATATATATAACAGCGACTCCATGAGTCAAGAATACAGATATAATATACAAAGATCCAAATCACCTTAAAAACGATAGAGCGTCCAGCTACGGACAAGATGCAAATGGGCTAAGAGCCCTGAAGAATAACCAATGGCGTCCATAACCCTGTGCCAAGCCGGAAGGGTAACCCCGCTAACGACGCCGATCTCAAAAACCCGCTTAAACAAAAGGTGCCGACAAAGGGCAAAGGAAAAGAGGAGCGCCGATCGAGGCCAAGACACCCGAGGCTAGAATTGCGGTCCTCGCCACACAGTATGGTGGATCAAGTTACAAGGCATGCACTAAACAACCTATAGAGACTCGATACCGGTGGTTATCGTGAGGTAAGAATGACCTATCCGATCCAACACAAACTAACACCAAACAAACCCATCTCGTGTTTCTCGATACCAAACGAGGAGGTCAACCGAGGAACTCACACAGTTGGCAGTTTTATTTATTCAGTTATCGTTGCAGCAATTACTAGTCAGGTATAGATAATTGTCCTGATAAAATAAGCACTAGGTCATTTTAGTTAACTATTCCGTTGTAGTTGCAACACTTACTGATCAGATACAATTAGCATGAGATAACCCAAAAACCCAGCAGTGGTTGGTACTTTTATTCAGCCATTCTGTTGTAGTTGCAATACTTACTAGTCGATACATCGCAGTTTAACACTCCAAACAAGCAATTGTGCGATTATTTAGACATTCTATTATAGTGAAGCTGATTACTAGTCATTATAAAGTCAAATTTATAGCAATAAACTTTAGTTATGCTTGTCTATGGTCGAGATATCAGGCTCCAAGTCGTCCATAACCGCGACACTTTTCGTAAAGTTTTACCGGGTGCACCAATAGCAACACACGCCGATCAACCTCGAAAACCAAATCAAAACCCAACGAGGTTCACGACAAAGCAATCACAGATTCAGAATATTTCAGGCCACCCTTGAAGTCTTACCCAACGGCAAGCTAGCTCGAGATGGACTCAAGGTTTGACAATGGTCGAACGATCGGGAACCCAAACTGATTGTCGATACCGCGAAAACATTCCGCTTACCAAATAAAGACAGTGCTCGCCCAATTTAAATAAAGCAAAGTATGGCATAAGTACATGATAGTAAATAAAACCTCAAACTAGTTTGTGGCCCCAAGAAATAAGAATGAATCAAGCTCGCCTGGGGTCCCATATACCTCCGGATGTGGATAGCGATAAATCAAGGAACAGGTATCAAGTACTCGGGGTCCTACGGGACACAAGTGGGCGTTCGGAAACCAAATATTATCTATCACCCACCGATGCCTCTGCTTACTTCAGTTTTAGTTATTAAACAGGAATTTAAAATGAACGGTAAGTAAAGCTATGATCATCTCCAACATTAACATGCGGCAATACATCAACAACCGTGGCACTGAACGACACGCAACAGCACTTGAGCAAGCGACTACGACGCGCAAGTCCAACTATCTACCAAACAACAGGTAATAGGATGTGTCCAAGGCAATATAGGGCTGCACGGTATATCACGGTAAAACTAAAGCATCGCAACACAAATAGCAATAGATCAACAGAGGGAAATAAATACTATAAAAGTAAGATAGGTAGAAAGGGGAGATGCTGCCGAAAACATTGTCAAGGATCAACCAAGATCTAAGCTCACATCAACTCAACGGCCTTATCCGCGAAGAAGCAAAACACTAGAATAAACACCGGATGCACTATTTAATACTACGGCAAAATATCGGGCATGATGCATGGATGAGGTATGACATGGTGAAGGTGCGATGCACTTAGGTCAATATTAAGTGGAATCGGGGTCCCGACAAGTAATTAGGTGGTTCATGTTGTTTAGCTACCCCGCAATTTAAATGTTGTCTTAACATGGGAGAAGATAGCACTGGGTTTGCTACACAAATTTAAAGGAGGCCAATATAAGGCTAGATTTGCCCGCATATGGGCCCCATATTTAATTATAAGGTGAATTGGCATAAGGCCCCCAAACCAATGATATGCATGCGAGAATGACAATTTAATATGCGACAAGTTTATTATATTATAAAATAGGGTTTCGGAAAGGGGAACACATTGAGGGGTCGGCAGATCTTGGGTTCCGGGGTTCGGGGTCCGGTCTTAGGGCTCGACGGATCTGGGGTTTCGGGGTTCGACGGAAGTGTTCTCGGATATCGGAGGTAGGTCTTGACGCTCTGGAAGCAGGACTTGGTTCGGCGTCGGGGCGTAGCGGGTCCGCCCTGGTCGGTGCCGATCTTGTCGTTGCGCAGATCTTGTCGGGTCCTCAAGTCGGGTCGGTCTTGGCTTCGGTGTGAAGTGCTTGTCGTTCTCGTGGCGATCTTTGCGTCCTCCCGGTTCGGGTCTTGGCGTCCGAGGGTAGATCTTGGCGTGTCGAGGGTCCGGTCTCCCAGACATCGATCGGTCGGGAACTTTTAGATCCATGCCGAGATCTTGAAGCAGCATCATCGCCGAGGGCCTCGGTGGTTCGCCGGTGGCCTTCGTTCGCTCGTGTCCATGTAGGAGATCACCGGGTTTCGATGAAGATCTTGGCGAGGTGTGAACTTGGGTTTCGGGGTTTGATTGCCGGTGTCGATCTTGTTGTCTCCACACCCAACACTTAGCACCATCTTGGTACTACACAGGGAACCTGCACGGGTGGAGGCGGATGGCATCGGCGACGACGGGGTGGGTCTCGCGCTGTGTGGGTCCAAGGGCCGCAAGCCGCGACAGTAAGGCGAGGCGACGAAAGGGCGCCGACGAGGCAACAGCGCGGCGCCTTATGGGACGGGCGAGCGAGGCAGAGGCGATCGAGCGGGCCGACGGCAATCGAGGGAGGCGCTCGGGCGGCCGCGAGGGCGGAGGGCGACGCGAGGAGCTCGACGCGAGGGCCCCGGCAGACGCGAGTGGTTTTGAGGGCGCGGTCCTGGATGCGACGCTGGCCGGATGGCGGCGACGGGCGCGGCAAGGCGGAGGTCGAGGACGCGGACGCGGGCGACGCCGGCACGTGATCGGAGGGCGACGACGCGGGCCGGGCGCAGTCTCCTTGACGGGAGGTGCGAGGGGGTGACGAGCGCGACGGCGCGGCGCCAGGGAGATGAGGCGGCCTGCTAGGATGGCCGAGGCGGCGGGAGCCGAGGAGGTGGGGTCAAGGCGGTGGTGGGCGGAGCCTGGGAGCACATGAGGCGGCGTGGGAGGCGGGCGACGGGAAGAGAGGGGGCGGCGCCGGAGAGGTGGTTGGCGCAAGGGTGCTGGAGGCGACGCGCGGCTGAGCGGGCATTTGGGAAGGAGAGGCGAGCGCGGCCAGAGCTCGGGGAGAGGGGCGAGCAGCGGACTGGGGCCCGGAGGGGTTCGGAGAAGGCGAGCTGTGAGACGAGGAGGAGGCTTGGGGGAAGACGCGAGGGGAGGAGAGGATGGGGTCGGGGCCGGGCGTGGTAGGTGGGGGTGGGCTGGCGCGTGTGAGTGCGTGCGTGCGTGGCATGTGGGGTGGGGTGTGTGTCCAGGTGGAGAGAGGGAGGTGAGTTGGCTGTGTGGGATAGGTTAGAGGAAGGGGAGAGGGTGAGGTGGCAGCAGGAGATTGGTGGGGGTGATGTGGAGAGGGACTGGCTAGAATAGGTTGGGTAGTTTTAGGATTAAAGGGTGGACCGTTTAATTTTTTGGGGTGGTCGTTCGGGTCATTCGGCCCGTTCGACTGCCCCACTAAAATAATATAATATTTATTTACTTTAAACGCACCGTTTGCAAACCGATAGTAGACAACAAAATATTCCGGCGACCCGGGTTGAATTTGAAAACAAGACGGGGCGTTTTAGAAAACAAAACAGACTTTGCGAAAATAGTTTTAAGCAAACAATGCATGATGATGACGATGCAATGCACAAATTCAACGCGATTTTCTAGTAGTGGTTTTGCGGGATGCCACAGTAAATCAAAATTTTCTACGGATGCGAACAGAGGGAAAGCCAAGATCTAATCTAGGAGATGCAATCAACGCGAGAGATTGGATTAGATCTTCATACCCTTGAAGATTCGCACAGCGGAACGTTCGTCGGAACGTGGGTGATGTAGTCGTACTCGCTTCTCCTCCTCGCGATCCGATCCGATCTAGCACCACAAGTGGCGGTGTTGGGAATATGCCCTAGAGGCAATCATGTATGATGATATGTCCCATTGTATTCATAAAGTTATTAAGTAGTCCTTGTATAAACATCTGATGTGTATCATTGAATATGTGATTCAGTTGTGGAACTATGCATTCATGTTGTTTGTACTAAATATCCTTGGTCATTGAGGTTGTGCTGGACACACAACTTAGACCAATGTGAAAGTTGGCTTGATGACTTTCCCACTTGTCATGGGCATGGAGATGCTATTCCAACTTACGGACTAGGCTAAAGAGTTTAGCGAGTCGATTGACCCATATTGAGGTACAACGAACTAAGCTGTCATTTGTATATCTCAATCAATGTAATCCTTAGACCCGAGGTTGTTGCATAGTCCGAGTTGAGGATCACCGACTTAGGTTCACAAACGTTGATCCGTGAATCGCGCTTATAAAGGTGGTTCGGGTCGATCGAGAATCAAGCTGCGTGATGTGAATAACTAAGATGGGATTTTGCCCTCCACCGGAGAGATGTTCTCCGGCCCTCTCGTGAGATATGATTCGGAAAGCATGGCCATGCACGACTCAGTTAAGTGTTAACCGAGGCGATCGATTAAGAGTTAGTCGGATGAATCACTTATCTCGGATCGAGAAGAGAGTCGGACTATTTAAGGGATGACATATATTCGCCTATAGTCCGACAAGGTATATCGTGAGGCAAAAGGGACTCGGACGTAAGTCGCATTGGAAAGGCAAGTCGTCATGACTCTTTGGTACTTGGGAGTCGGCACGCTCGCTAGGAGCCGCCATCGATCGATCGATTGAGTCGGACTCTAATCGTGTCCAAGTAACCATGAGCTCGCGGGTCACACACTTAAGAGCGGAGCAAGTTCGATTGATCCGAATCAGAATCTGGTTGGTTGGACCTAAACCAGATTAGGACCGAGTTAGTGAGTTGGACTCACGGTGACTAGTGTTATATGGGCTTTAGTGAATGGGTCGCACAGAGCCCACGCTCACTCCTATATAGTGGAGCATAGTAACCCGTAAAGGTTAATCGTTGTTCGGTTAGGTCATTCCATGTGTTGGAAACCCTAGCTCCTGGCAGTCCAGCCGAACGAACCTAGTGCGCCGCCACGGCCTCCTTGTAATGCGTGTGGATACCAAAGAGGTGTTGTGCGATCAGCACCAGACGATCGGATCGTGAGGATCGCATCGCATCAATCAAGCGCTTCATCGAATCCGCAACCGCTGCCTAGTGGTAAACCTCGTGGCCTTCTACCTCGCTAGATCTTGGGATCACCACGTTAGAGGAAATTTTTTTTATCTGCGTGGCCCAACAAAGGGTATCGAGCGATAGCTTCGGTTTTAGGCTCGAGATCTCGCATATATGATATGCGAGGCTATAGATGAGATCTATGTGCTGTTTTGGTGGTCGATCTATGAGATAGATCGGTTTTGTAAGTTGATTGGATCAACTATACCGGGAATGGTAGATCCGATTTCCGTGATCATACCGCCGAGGTCGTGGAACGACATACCCTACCGGTCGCTTCCGCCATTGGGGTAGCGTGACACGAAATCCAAGCGGTGATCAAAGATCAAAAGTTTGATCGAATCGAACGATGGTCGGAATCCATGTTCGGGTCGTAGATGAGATCTACGTTGGACCGCCGCCGCTGCCGTCAATGGCGCCTTAGATGTCGTTGAGTTTCACAACGCCGTAGATATTGTATCTATGCATAACTTGTTTTTGCAGGAAGTTGTGAATGGTATGGTTCATGTGCATGTGATGTATGTGTAATCCATACGTGATCTGCGAATCACGGTTTTGTCGGTACCGGAGCCTAGGTGCTGTCATTTTATTGTATAACGACCTGGCGTGGATTCTCTATGTAATTTACTTTACTAAGCTAGTGTAGCTGTTTGAGAACCCGGAAGGCATGCGAGGCGTTGTACATGTCGGCGACATGTAGTAAGACGGCAAGTGACAAGAGTTGGCACGAGTCGGATTACGTGCTTTGTGGAGATGGAGATCGCCATGAAGAGAGCCATACCATTTCACATTATAATTGCTTTATTTTGTGTTATTGTTATGTCTCGCTTTTACCTCTATTAGATAGTCGGTAAAATTTAATCCCTCAAAGAAGGTCTAGTCGGTTTTCCGCCAGTGTTTGCACCATCACAAGTCGGACATTTTTGGTAGTGGGCTCATAAAATTTAGGTGCTGCCAATTCTTCCGACTAGGTGGGTTCGAGTCGGACTTCTCGCAGTAAACACTGAAGCTAGACGGGTCTATCACAACGATTGTGGGACTCGGGAAAGTCGGATGGGAGCCGGGCATGTGATGCCACCCGTCCAACAGAGTTGCATGGGATGCGATTGACAAGGAGTTGTACCTAGATCACTTGGCGGCTAGCGGTGATGCTAAAGCTCACTAGCCGACTTGCTTATTTAGGATCTGAATCACTAAGTAACCATCGGAGGGGTGTTGGTTCTAGTGGGAGCATAAAATATTAAAATGTTTAATATTCTTGCTCTTTATGAATACATGTCTTAAGTGTTTTTTTGCATATTTTCCGTTATAGATCATGGCACCAAGTAGCGTCACTCAGATATCCGGTTTTATGCTGAGAACCATTCTTGAGAAAGATAAACCGAACGACACTAATTTTACCAACTGGTATCGAAATCGAGAATTGTTCTCAAACAAGAAAAGAAGGACCATGTCCTAGACAACCCACTTCCGATGATCCGAATGAGAATGCGACGTCGCAGCCACCAATGCCTACGTCGGGCTAAAGATGAGTCCACGGGTATTAGTGCCTTATGCTTGCTCACATGGAACCGGACTTGCAAAAGATGAGCATGTTGAGGCCTACGATATGATCGAAAGCCTCAAAAGTATGTTCGAGCTCAGTAAGACCGAGGTATCAAGTCTCTCGTGCTTTGCTGAGTTGCAAGCTTAAGGATGGTGATCCACCGAGTCCGCATGTGATCAAAATGGTTGGTTACGGCGATCTCTGGAAAGACTTGGCTACCCCATAAGCGAAGAGTTCGCTACGGATATAATTGAACTCTTCCTAGTGCATATGGGCAGTTCATTTGAACTACCACATGCATGGTATGGATAAGAAGCTCAATTGCATGGGATGCTCAAGCAGTGAGGATTCAAGAAGGGCACCAAGTGTTGATGGTGCGAATAAGGCTAAGTTCAAGAAGAGTTCTTGGACTAAGAAGAAGGCTAAGTCGAGGAAAGCAGGCTGGGACCCGTCCCAAGCGCTTCCTCGTGACTAAGCCATCTCCTTGACCAGATCCACTTGCTTCTACCGCAAGGCGGATGGCCATTGGAAGAGGAACTGCAGCAATTACTTGTCCGACAAAGCCAAGAGTGGAGGTATGACTTCCGACCAGTGTACACTTGTTTGCAATGTTATAGACATATATCTTCGATGCACCTAATAGTTCTTGGGTATATGATACCGATCGATTATTCACATCGCAACTTGCGTGGACCGGTAAGAACTAGGAGCGAAAGAGGCGAGGTTGATATTCGATCGGCAACAAAGCAAGAGTTGCTGCGTAAAGTCTGCACGATGCAACTTCATTTACCTTCCGATTCATTATGGAACTAAATAATTGTTATTATGTTCCAAAGTGCTCACGAAACATTATTTCGCTTCATGTTTGATGAGGCAAGGCTATGAGTCGAATATCAAGAATAATGGTTGTTCTTTATATTTGAATGATATGTTTCACGGCTTTGCACCCCCAGACGGGTTATTTATTTTGAATCTTGATGGTGAGTCGGTTTATAACATAAATGTTAAAAGGTTGAAACCAAATGATCTGAATATGACTTACTTTTGGCAATCGCCTTGGTCATATAAGTTGGAAACGCATGAAGAAGCTCCATGATGATGGACTCTAACTTCGCTCGACTTAGAGTCGCTCGAGACATGCGAATCTTGCCTACTGCAAAATGACCAAGACACCTTTTGCAAAGAGTTGCGAAAGGGCGTCCGACTTGTTGGGACTAGTACATAGTGATGTATGTGGACCAATGAGCACGATGACCGGGGTGGTTATGAGTACTTCATTACCTTCACTTATGATTTGAGTAGGTATGGATATATCTACTTGATGAAACATAAGTCGGAAGCCTTTGAAAAGTTCAAAGAATTCTAATGAAGCACGTAATCAACTCGGCAAGAAAATAAAGTTTCTTCGGACCGAGGAGGCGAGTACATGAGCCATGAGTTTGATGACCATCAAAAGTTGTGGAATAGTTCCTCAACTTACTCCAGAACGCCACAAAGGAATGGTGTTTCGAAAGGCGAATCGGACCTTGTTGGACATGGTACGATCAATGATGAGTCAGACAGATCCGCTTTATCATTTTGGGGTTATTGTCTAGAAACAATGGCGTTCACACTAAACAAAGTACCATCAAAATCGGTAGAGAAGACACCACATGAGATGTGGACAGCAAAAGCCGAGTTTGTCTTTTCTTAAGATTTGGGGTTGTGAAGCTTTTGTCAAGCGTTGATCGGACAAGCTTACGCCAAGTCGGATAAATGTATTTTCGGGGTATCCGAGGGAAACCTTGGGTTACTACTTCTACAACCGAGAAGATGGCAAAGTGTTTGTCGCCGGAACGGTGTCTTCCTTGAGAAAGAGTTCCTCACCGGGGAGTAAGTGGGAGCACGGTGCAACTCGAAGAAATTCGAGAGGAATCGCTAATAGCGAATCGGCAACAACCTTGGAGGTTGAGCCGATCGTGGCCGAGCCGACAAAGAAGACGTGTACTCTGAAGATCGGCAAGATTACAAGTGTTCGTGATGTGTTCTGTGAGCTGATGAGCCGCAAATTATTCGGAAGCGATGGTGGGATCGATTCCGAGTCATGGCTTGGAGCCATGAGATCCGAGATAAAGTCCATGGATGAAAATCAAGTTTGGAACTTGGTTGATCCAGAGGTGCAAGACCCGAGTGCAAATGGGTCTTTAAAAAGAAAACTGATATGGATGGAAACGTTTCAATCTATAAAGCACGCCTTGTCGCGAAGGGGTTCCGACAAGTTCAAGGAGTTGACTACGACGAGACCTTCTCGCCCGTAGCAATGCTTAAATCAGTTCGGATCATGTTAGCTATAGCGGCCTATTTCGACTATGAGATATGGCAGATGGATGTCAAAACGGCTTTCCTTAACGGAAATTTAACCGAGGACGTGTATATGATACATCCCGAGGGTTTTGTCGATCCGTCTAATGCTGACAAGGTATGCAAACTTCAGAAATCCATTTATGGGTTGAAGCAAGCATCTCGGAGTTGGAATATTCGCTTTGATGAGGTAGTCAAATCGTTTGGCTTTATCAAGAGTGATCATGATTCTTGTTTGTACAAGAAGTTTAGTGGGAACAAAGTAAATTTTCTAATCTTATATGTGGATGACATATTAATGATTGGAAATGATGTACAGATGTTGCAAGAAACCAAGGAATCATTGGAAAGGAGTTTCTCAATGAAAGACTTGGGTGAGGCAACATACATCCTCGGAATCCGGATCTATAGAGATAGATCAAGGAGGCTCATTGGATTGAGTCAGAATACTTATTTGGACAAAGTGTTGAAAAAGTTCAACATGGAATCGTCTAAAAGGGGGTTCTTACCGATGTCCCATGGTGTAAAACTTAGCAAGACTTAGTGTCCTTCGACAACTGATGAGCGAAGTCGGATGAGTGCGATTCCGTATGCTTCTGAAGTCGGATCCATCATGTACGCCATGATTTGTACTAGGCCGGATGTTTCCTATGCTCTAAGTGTTATGAGAAGACACCAGGCTGATCCTGGAGAGATCCACTGGACAGCGGCTAAAAATATCCTAAAGTACTTGAGAAGGACTAAGGATATGTTCTTGGTTTATGGTGGTGAAGATGAACTTAGTGTAAAGGGTTACACAGATGCGAGTTATCTCACCGACTCGATGATTCTCGCTCGCAATCCGGACACGTGTTTATTATAAACGGAGGTGCCGTGAGCTGGAAAAGTTCCAAGCAAGAGACGTGGTTCAAGGCTTCACAACAGGTTGAGTATATTGTCGCCTCGAGGCAAGAAAGCCGCTTTGGATGAGGAATTTCCTCATGGATCTTGGTGTGGTTCACGGCTCGTCCAATCCGCTGGACGTGTATTGTGACAACAATGGTGCTATTGCACAAGCCAAGGAACCTAGACAACACCGGAAGAACAAGCACATACTGCGGTACCACCTAATTCGCCGATTCGTGGATCAGGTGATATCAAGTTATGCAAGGTACACACGGATGCAAATATTGCGGATCCGTTGACAAAGCCGTTACCACCAAGCATGAGGCGCACGAGAGCCATGGGCATTAGATGCTTAGACATGTGATGTCGGAAGATTGACTCTAGTGCAAGTGGGAGATGTTGGGAATATGCCCTAGAGGAAATCATGTATGATGATATGTCTCATTGTATTCATAAAGTTATTAAGTAGTCCTTGTATAAACATCCGATGTGTATCATTGAATATGTGATTCAGTTGTGGAACTATGCATTCATGTTGTTTGTACTAAATATCCTTGGTCATTGAGGTTGCCGACACACAACTTAGACCAATGTGAAAGTTGGCTTGATGACTCGGTTCCACTTGTCATGGGCATGGAGATGATATTCCAACTTACGCACTAGGCTAAAGAGTTTAGCGAGTCGGATTGACCCATATTGAGGTACAACGAACTAAGTGTCATTTGTATATCTCAATCAATGTAATCCTTAGACCCGAGGTTGTTGCATAGTCCGAGTTGAGGATCACCGACTTAGGTTACACAAACGCTGATCCGTAATCGCGCTTATAAAGGCAGTGGTTCGGTCGACCGAGAATCAAGCTGCGTGATGTGAATAACTAAGATGGGATTTTGCCCTCCACTCGGAGATGTTCTCGGGCCCTCTCGTGAGATATGATTCGAAAGCATGGCCATGCACGACTCGCTTAAGTGTTAACCGAGGCGATCGACTAAGAGTTAATCAGATGAATCACTTATCTCGGATCGAGAAGAGAGTCGGACTATTTAAGGGATGACATATATTCGCCTATAGTCTGACAAGTTATATCGTGAGGCAAAAGGGACTCGGACGTAAGTCGCATTGGAAAGGCAAGTCGTCATGACTCTTGGTACTTGGGGCTCAGACGCTCGCTAGGAGCCGCACGATCGATCGATTTTGAGTCGGACTCTAATCGTGTCCAAGTAACCATGAGCTCATGGGTCACACACTTAAGAGCGGGAGCAAGTTCGATTGGATCCGAATCATGTCTGGTTGGACCTAAACCAGATTAGGACCGAGTTAGTGAGTTGGACTCACGGTGACTAGTGTTATATGGGCTTTAGTGAATGGGTCGCGAGCAGCCCACGCTCACTCCCTATATATAGTGGAGCACAAGAACCCGTAAAGGTTAATCGTTGTTCGGTTAGGTCATTCCATGTGTTGGAAACCCTAGCTCCTGAAGTCCCGCCGTAACGAACCTAGCGCCACGGCCTCCTTGTAATGCGTGTGGATACCAGCAGAGGTGTCAGGCGATCAGCACCAGACGATCGGATCGTGAGGACTGATCGCATCAATCGACGCGCTTCATCGCAGAATCCGCAACCGGCGTCTAGTGGTAAACCTCGTGGCCTTCTACCTCGGCTAGATCTTGGGATCACCACGTTAGAGGAAAAAAATTTTATCTGCGTGGCCCAACAGCGGTGCCTCCGTGAGATGCACACGCAGCACTGACGCCTCCTTCCTCGGACCAGCGAGTATGGTGGAGAGATAGATTGATCTACAACACGACGGCGGTGCAGTATATGGTGGAGAATTCTCGCTGCAGGCTTCGCCTACAAGCGATCGGAGGGAGAGGAAGGTAGCAAGGCTGCTAGGGCTTGGAGGAAGGTGTGTGTAGGGGGAGGGGGCGCACCACCCCTCTATATATAGAGGGGGGGCGGCCAGCCCCTGCCCCTCCTCCAAGCCTATCTCTAGTTTAAACAATTTAAACTCTCCCTTATCTAGAAATCCTATCTCTAGTTTAAACGATTTAAACTCTCCCTTATCTAGAAATTCTATCCAGAGATTTAAACGAGTCAAATCTCTCTAGAATCGGGCCCTATGGGCCTTGTGCCTCGGCCCAAAGCGGCCAGGACACCCTCATAGGCCCATGCCCCTCCCGGAAGGTGGGGCCACGTTGGTCCCCTTCCGGAAGGTTCTAGAAGCTTCCAAAGACAATACCGATTAACCCTAACAATTCGAACTCCAAAAACTGCATCGCTTATATGAATCTTATTCTCCGGACCATTAGGAACCTCTCGTGATATCCCGGATCCCATCCGAGACTCAACAAAAATTCATAAACCAATTATCCAATCTATCCTAGCCGAGATACGTTAAGTGTGTGACCTGCGGGTTCGAGAATATGCGCATATGATCTTCTATCAATAATCAATAGCGGGTCGGGCACCCATATTGACTCCACACATTCATCGATGATCATATCGGATGAACCACGATGCCGGATTCAATTAATCCCATATATATATTCCCTTCGTCTCGCGATATTTTACTTGCTCGAGATTCGATCGTGCACCGTCATACCTAGTTCAATCTCGTTCACAGTACTTTACTCGTTCCGTAATCCGATATTACTTTGTGATTAACTCCTTAACCACATGCTTGCAAGCGGTGTTGATATCGACACGAGGGCCTCAAGTATATCTCTCCGACTTGGGAGGACAAATCCCATCTCGATACATACAACCCAACATACTTTCCGATCACCGAGAGACACCTTTATGATCACCCTCTCATAGGATGACGCTTTGATGACCTCAAAGCTTTCTTCCGTACCAGGAGTTGCATTATCTCATGGTCTAAGGAATACAATATTTGACATAGGAAAAGCTTCGCAAAGATGAACACGATGAAACGATCTAATTGCTTCGCTTAGTTTGGGTCTATCCACCATATCATTCTCCCAATGATATGATCTCATTATCAATTGACAACTCATGTCTATGGTTAGGAAACCTTAACCATCATTGATCAATGAGCTAGTCCATAGAGGCATACTAGGGACACAATGTTGTTCACAAACCACACAAGTATTAAAGTTTCCGCTTAATACAATTCTAGCATGGAATATAAACTTTATCATGAACAAGAATTATAATAATAACATCTTTATTATTGCCTCTAGGGCATAATTCCAACACTAGGACCAAAAGGCCTTAACATGCCGGTCGCCAAGAGGCGAGACTCGGTGTAGGGTCCGAGATCGTGGTCAGGCCGAGACTGGTCATCTCGAACCGCCCGGAGTGGCATATGAGTCCCCGGTCGGTTCTCGGGTCGAACCGGGGGTTAGTCCAGAGACTCCGGTGTAGGCCGGAGACTCTGCTGTGGGCCAGAGACTCCGGTGTGGTGAGCTCCAGCAGCGGCTTCACCTGGTTCTTCTTCCTTGGTGGCTTCGTGAGGTACTGGTGCTTCATAGCTGAGGATACATAGTGTAGTTGCATGAAGTAGCAAGCCATCCAAAGGCATATCAAAGTCACACGAGGAAAGGAGCGAGTTAACCTTAGCTTGTAGGAGCTTGGCTCGGGCGTGAGTCATTGGTCCACTTGGGGGATTAGGTGGTGTAGATGGAGGGGCGTCCGTAGGACGGGCTGCATCAACTGCACCGGCGTGGTTGGGTTTTCCTCACTGCAGAAGTGCACAGTGGCGATGAGGTTGATTGCATATGGAGCGTCGGGTGACAGTGTCGATGACTATCTTCGCATGGTCGAGTCCACCGCTATCGATTGCTTGTACAGGTTCTACAGGACAATGAATGCAGTGTTCGAAATGCGACTTGAGATCACCCATCGTTGAAGACACCGCTCCGAATCCTCGATCCAATGAAAGTAGAGGATTTCCGGGTATGCTTGGAAGCATAGATTGCATGCATTGGAAGTGGAAGAACTGTCCATTTGCATGGCAAGGAATGTACAAAAGCCACAAAGGAGGTTGCATTGTGATACTTGAGGCAGTTGGTACACATGATCTTTGGATCTGGCGCTCCTTCTTTGGCATGGCAGGATCGAACAGCGACATCAACGTCCTCAACTCCTCAACTGTCTTTTCCAAGATTGTTGAGGGTCATGCTCCCCCTGTGGAATTTGAGATCAACGGGCACCACTACAACAAGGGATACTATCTAGCAGATGGCATCAATCCAAGATGGCCAACATTTGTGAAGACTATCTCAAACCCAATGCTCCCCAAGCATTCTCAGTTTGCCAAGGAACAAGAAGCTTGCAGGAAGGACGTGGAGCGGGCATTTGGTCTGCTCCAGCAGATGTTTGCAGTTGTTCGGTTCCCTGCTATGACCTGGTCAAAAGATCAGATGTGGGAAGTGATGAACTGTTGTGTGGTCTTGCACAACATGATCATTGAGGATGAGAGGAAGGATCCAGTGAGTTTGCTCGAGCAGAACGAGCCATACTATAGACAGGGTCCTCTTGCCGAGCCTGATCATCAGGTGCCTCCAACCTGGGCTGCATTCATCGCCATGCGTCAGGAGATCCGAGATCCGGCGGTGTATCAACAGCTACAGGATGATCTTGTTGAGCACATATGGATATGTAGGGGCAACACGTAGATGCCGAGCATGAATTGGCCGAACTTGGCCAAAATATATTGTATTTTCACTGTAGGTCGAACTATGTTTACATTTACGTTGAACCATGTTTAAAATTTCGCCGAACTATGGCCGTAAAATGTTTTGTATTCATAGTATGCAGAAATCTGGACGAACTTGAGCCGAATTTGAGTCGAATTTGAGCGGAAACGGGCGTCCCGGGAACTCGGGCTGGGAACGTGAGTGGGAAACTCGGAGTTCCCAGGCCGAAAACGTGTTTCGTCCGGCTAAAGTTTGGTCCGGATTTCGGTCTGGGTTCGCCCAACGAGTGGAGATGCTCTTAGGATGAAAACCCAAAAATTGGTTATGTCCGGCAATGACCTTGCTACAGACATTGTTTTGAGAGCATAGATTTTTCTCCAGGATAAAAACCAATGATCTATGATTGGGAGACGACGGTGTTGTGCGCTATTTTCTCTTTGGGGCGTTGCTTTTGGAGAAGCTGGATTACTGGTGTTGTCTTGGTGGTGTTTGGTCTGCTGTTACAAGGAATAGGTCCCTGTAACATGACTTTATTTTGGTAATTCTTCTTTAAATTTTTAACGGTGTGTATCCATAGTGGCTAAGTGTAATTGATACATTCATTGTATTAACATATATTCACTTTGTGGAAAGAAATTTGTTACTCCATGCCCAGTTGCAATGCCGCATTCGTTAGTATACACAAAATGGAGGACACATACACGTGAATTGTTTTAGGAATTTCGTGACTTGAATTTTTATGTACTTTTAATAGTTGTATTTGCACCCACGAGTCAAAACACCACCTCCATTCACTAATTAAACCAAGGTGTTGAATCTTTTTAATGTCATGCAATGTAATTTTTAACCAACATTTGACAAAATTTATGCGTCGGTTCACACAAACAAGTTTAAAACAGTGAGACGCGCTACCCTTTAATGGAGTCAGATGCTCAAGTGGGATCCAATTCTGTTCTATCACAGAAAAAAAGAAGCGATCGGGATTCAGTCCAAGGTATTGTCGTTGACATTCGCGAGCCGCCCCGCTCGCATGCACGTGCGCATGCTCTGTCGTGCGCGCCTATCCGTCAACCATGTTACTCCGCGTATATTGGTAGCAGCACCGTGCACGAATGCACGCGTCAACTACATGCAAGAACCGGTAGATGGAGTTGAAAATGAGGCTGGCATGCATGCGACGATATCCTGACTTGGCTTGGCATATGGCATGGGTGGTTCCGGTGGATCGACGGCGGTTGCTTGCGGCCACGCGAAACGTGCCCGCCTCCACCTGTCCCCGCTTCTTTCCAGCTCGCAACCCTTACAGGTGTAGCCCGATTCTTCACTGACGTGGCTACTCATGGGGCCCAGCTAGCGATTCTGTTACTTCGTGCCGTGCTCTCATCAAGCTCATTTCCTTGTCTTGCATGCAAGTTCACAAATCACCGTATATAGCAGTGGAAGTCTTGTCGTAGGAAGCCACAAGCTCTCGGATCTGACCGGCACAACTTTTTAAGACACCAGAAACCTATGTCGATCATACAACGTTGTTGTGCCCAGGTTCGGACGAAAAAAATACACAAGCGGACAATGGTGCGTGCGTGCGCCCGGACGAGGCCGGCCGCCGCCGTTGACGTGCGCGCGCCTGTCGTCGCACGTGAAATCCCAGCGAGCTCTCGCGTACTCCGATCCAGCGTACGTAGCTAGTGCGCCACCACAAGCGCGTGCGCAGGTGCGCTCATCTCCAGCGAGGCAGCGATCGAGCTCAACGACGCAGTTGCAACCGGACAACGCCGACGGATCGGATGACATCCTAGCATGGGCGGATGATCGCTGGACAGACAGACTGAGGTTGCTTTTCTCGATCGCCGCCACGTCTCGCGCGGCCGCCTCCACCTGTCCCGGCCCCCACCTTTTCCAGCTCACACCACACTGACATGCACAACACAGGTGTGCCGCAAACTCCCCCACTTCGCTGACGTGGCTGGGCAGTGGGCCCAGCACTTCATGCTGTTCTGTTAAAGCTTTTCCCTGGCTGGCTTCCTGAATCGATGCCATGTTGCTGGCACCTTGCTCGATCGCGCCGTGCTTACCAAGAACATTTCCTTCTCCTGCTGCAAGTCTATTACTAGAAGAATTACTACCACTAGACACTAGTGCGTCTACTAGTGCATGCAAGTCTTGTGTGGGAAGCCGGCTTCTTATATACTCTGCCCTGAAGAATGCGCCAACAACCCCTGCTACATTGTCACGTCTGCTATGCAAATTAATCAACCAAAAGATCTACTCACCCTATTTCAAAATCTAAAACATCTTAATACTTTCCCGGACCCACATTAATTGACTTAAATTTGTTTAAATTTAGATGAATCTAGACATTGCTTAGTATATATAGGTTCATCCAAATTTTAACAAACTCAAGTCAACTAATATGAGTCGGAAGAAGTATTTTAAAACAGAAAGAGTATTAATCACACGAGATTTTTTTTTTGCTTGCACGATCTACGCCCTCCGTGCATCCAACTACTCTGCACTAGCATTCCCGTCCCGCGTCACTAACCAACTCAACAGTTGTTGACCTGGCAAAACACAATCAAAGCCACCGTGCAAGTTAGTGCACCTAGCTAGCTCGACCACGCCGCCGCCATTTCCGTCCATATTCCTCCCCTGAACGAGAACGTAGCGTAGCCAGCTGTAATCGGTTTCGAATTTGATTCTCTAGACTTTACGTTGCGCCTACAAAAGTACAGGGGCAGCAGTCGCACAACTTGCTTAAGAAATAAAGGTGGAGTACATGCGAGATGCAGGGCAAGGCAAGTGGTGCCAGCAGATCAGATGAGATCGGATCCAATTAGTCCAAGAGACGGATAGATCATTGCAGCAGCATACTGTCATCAGAGCTTGATGATCCAGCATCAGCATTGGTTTATTCCCTCTCGTACAAATACCAGAATTATCCAGTCTGTCTTTTTGAGTTTTATTAAGGCATTTCTCCAGTCTGTGTCAACGGTAATCAAATCATTGATCGGTTTAGATCGGCACGTGAAGCCATCAGATCACCTGCCCCCCTCAGCAGAAGCTGGAGTCATATGCGAAGCAAGCGTCCGTCGCTTAGTTAATCATCCCAAGTACGCACCATATTCTCTCCCAGGAATTATTATGTCAGCTAAACGCATAGGTTTCTTACCTATGTCGGTGAGGTTTTTTTTACTTAAATATTTTTATGTATTTTATATTAGTTTTATATGCACCCACTAGTCAAACACCACCCGCTACTACTACATCCCTTCACCTCCTAGTATACCAGGACAAGGCGTTCGTGGAGGAGAGGTGGCGCTCAAACCCATCTAGGGTTCTGTACTCTCGTCGGCGACACCGTTGGTCTGCTCCTGTTCGGTGGCCTTGGGTTCAGGAGTGTGGTGGACCACAGTCCCTCACCAGCGGAAGATTTCTCGTTCTTTGTTTAGCTCGTTTTCAGTATCTTTTTCGGGTCATTGACGCGGTGGCTATATCTTGAAGTCAGAATAAAGTTCTCTCCGTCTGATCCTCGCTTTGGGTGCATCTAGCACGGTCAGAGGGCGCGTGGAGGCGTGTGTCCGGCGGATTTTCTGGGATTTGGTTAGTTTTCGTGTTCGTCGGTGTGAGTTCAAGTCAATCTCTTCCAATTTACGGTTGTCATCTTCAGCGATGGTTGTTGCTCTAGTGCGCTGGTCTTTTAAAATTTTAGCACGATGACATCTCGTTTGTCTACTACAACAAGCTCAACAACGATAAGCTTTGCCTAACTCCGGGGATGAAGGGACGAGTACGGCGCCGCGCCTTCGGCTATAGTGTTTGTAGTCGTCTCTAGACGATCCATGGTCCTATCTGTATTTTTTATTATTTTAGAGTTTTTTTTACTGTTATTGATGATTATTAATAAATAGGATTTTTTTTGAAAATAATGAAGTTTAACCAACCTTTGACAAAATTTAGCATCGGTTCACACAAACAAGTTTATTACCGTGAGACGCTACCCTTTTGTGGAGTCAGTCAGTCAGAGGCTCAAGCACTACAGGAATGGCGTCGTGTGCCGACGGCAGGGAGATACGCCGACGGCCAAAGGTCGGGGCCGTCGGCGTAGAACCGGGCCAGGCCAGCCCAGCTTCCGAACCCTCGGCGTACCGCAGCTGCCGGCGTGGCAGCGGCACGCCGAGGGTGGCGTCGGCGTAAACTTAGCCCTCGTGCACGGGTGGCGTGGCACTAGTCGGAGCCAGGCGGTACATGCCCTAACGGGTCGACATTACGAGAGGCTGTCGGCATAGGCTACGCCTGACGGTCACCCTCGGCGTCGTCACGCTGCCGACGGTGACCTCGGCGTACCTATGAACTTTTTTTCCTTACCAAATTATTTGTATTTAATTAATTATTTAGGTTCTATTTTATCAATTGGATGGATTCGTAGCCTCCGAATAATAGTCTTCACGCCCACATAAAATGTCGAATCTTCTCACAAGTTGAGAAATTTGCATGTTTGTGTGTTATTATCACATGTGCATGAAATTTATATTTCACAAATTTTTGAAGTTGTTCAAAGATTCAATCACATGTGCCTGCCCCTCGCATGCATGCGAAGCGAGGTTCGGCAGATGAGGGTGGAATCTCCCGTCGAGGTGAAACCGCAGGATAGTGCCCCAACTTGTGAGCCAACATTGTTTGACATCACCCTATGACCTAAACAAACACAAAACAAGAGAGAGCTACTGGCTACCCTGTGAGGAACGTCTAGGGGTAGACGATCCGAGTGTGCACAGAGATCGTGGTTTCACGAGGAAGACCACGAGAACATCGGAATGAGATGAAAACTTGCATGTGCCCCTAGCATATGTGTGTGTGTGGGTGTGGTTAGAGGTTGGTATATATAGGTGCTTGCATGTGTCCCCTCGCATGCATGCGCTCTAACCTAGAGGCGAAGGTTGGGCCCGTATGAGGGTGGAATCTCCCGTCGAGGTGAAACCGGTAGGATAGTGCCCCAACTTGTGAGCCAACATGGTTTGACATCACCCTATGACCTAAACAAACACAAAACAAGAGAGAGCTACGCTGGCTACCCTGTCGAGGAACGTCTAGGGGGGTAGGCGATCCGAGTGTGCAGAGATCGTGGTTTCACGAGGAAGACCACGAACATCGGAATGAGATGAAAACTTGCATGTGCCCAGCATATGTGTGTGTGGGTGTGGTTAGAGGTTGGTATATAGGTGCTTGCATGTGTCCCCTCGCATGCATGCGCTCTAACCTAGAGGCGAAGGTTCAGGCCGTATGAGGGTGGAATCTCCCGTCGAGGTGAAACCGGGTAGGATAGTGCCCCAACTTGTGAGCCAACATGGTTTGACATCACCCTATGACCTAAACAAACACAAAACAAGAGAGAGCTACGCCGGGCTACCCTGTGAGGAACGTCTAGGGGGTAGACGATCCGAGTGTGCACAGAGATCAGGGTTTCACCGGAGGAAGAGCACGAGAACATCGGAATGGGATGAAAACTTGCATGTGCCTCTAGCATATGTGTGTGTGTGTGTGGGTGTGGTTAGAGGTAGGTATATATAGGTGCTTGCATGTGTCCCCTCGCATGCATGCGCCTAACCTAGAGGCGAAGGTTCGCCCAGTATGAGGGTGGAATCTCCCGTCGAGGTGAAACCGGTAGGATAGTGCCCCAACTTGTGAGCCAACATGGTTTGACATCACCCTATGACCTAAACAAACACAAAACAAGAGAGAGCGCTGGCTACCTGTCAGAGGAACGTCTAGGGGGTAGACGATCCGAGTGTGCACAGAGATCGAGGTCACGAGGAAGACCACGAGAACATCGAATGAGATGAAAACTTGCATGTGCCCCTAGCATATGTGTGTGTGTGTGTGGGTGTGGTTAGAGGTTGGTATATATAGGTGCTTGCATGTGTCCCCTCGCATGCATGCGCCTAACCTAGAGGCGAAGGTTCGGCCCAGATGAGGGTGGAATCTCCCGCGAGGTGAAACCGGTAGGATAGTGCCCCAACTTGTGAGCCAACATGGTTTGACATCACCCTATGACCTAAACAAACACAAAACAAGAGAGAGATACGGGCTACCCCTGTCGGAGGAACGTCTAGGGGGTGACGATCCGAGTGCACAGAGATCGTGGTTTCACGGAGGAAGACCACGAGAACATCGGAATGAGATGAAAACTTGCATGTGCCCCTAGCATATGTGTGTGTGTGGGTGTGGTTAGAGGTTGGTATATATAGGTGCTTGCATGTGTCCCCTCGCATGCATGCGCGCTCTAACCTAGAGGCGAAGGTTCCGCCCAGTATGAGGTGGAATCTCCGCCGAGGTGAAACCGCAGGATAGTGCCCCAACTTGTGAGCCAACATGGTTTGACATCACCCTATGACCTAAACAAACACAAAACAAGAGAGAGCTACGGGCTACCTCGCCGAGGAACGTCTAGGGGTAGACGATCCGAGTGTGCACAGAGATCGTGGTTTCACGGGAGGAAGACCACGAGAACATCGGAATGAGATGAAAACTTGCATGTGCCCCTAGCATATGTGTGTGTGGGTGTGGTTAGAGGTTGGTATATAGGTGCTTGCATGTGTCCCCGCATGCATGCGCCTAACCTAGAGGCGAAGGTTCCGTCTGATGAGGGTGGAATCTCCGCCGAGGTGAAAGGTAGGATAGTGCCCCAACTTGTGAGCCAACATGGTTTGACATCACCCTATGACCTAAACAAACACAAAACAAGAGAGAGCTACGCCGGCTACCTGTGAGGAACGTCTAGGGGGACGATCCAGTGTGCAGAGATCGGGGTTCACGAGGAAGACCACGAACATCGGAATGAGATGAAAACTTGCATGTGCCCCTAGCATATGTGTGTGTGTGGGTGTGGTTAGAGGTTGGTATATATAGGTGCTTGCATGTGTCCCCTCGCATGCATGCGCCTAACCTAGAGGCGAAGGTTCCGCCCGTATGAGGGTGGAATCTCCCGCCGAGGTGAAACCGGTAGGATAGTGCCCCAACTTGTGAGCCAACATGGTTTGACATCACCCTATGACCTAAACAAACACAAAACAAGAGAGAGCTACGCTGGCTACCCTGCGGAGGAACGCCTAGGGGTAGACGATCCGAGTGTGCATGGAGATCGTGGTTTCACGGAGGAAGACCACGAGAACATCGGAATGAGATGAAAACTTGCATGTGCCCCTAGCATATGTGTGTGTGTGGGTGTGGTTAGAGGTTGGTATATATAGGTGCTTGCATGTGTCCCCTCACATGCATGCGCCTAACCTAGAGGCGAAGGTTAGGGCCCAGTATGAGGGTGGAATCTCCCGTCGAGGTGAAACCGGTAGGATAGTGCCCCAACTTGTGAGCCAACATGGTTTGACATCACCCTATGACCTAAACAAACACAAAACAAGAGAGAGCTACGCTGGCTACCTCTGTGAGGAACGCCTAGGGGTGACGATCCGAGTGTGCAGAGATCGTGGTTTCACGGAGGAAGACCACGAGAACATCGGAATGAGATGAAAACTTGCATGTGCCCCTAGCATATGTGTGTGTGTGTGTGGGTGTGGTTAGAGGTTGGTATATAGGTGCTTGCATGTGTCCCCCTCGCATGCATGCGCCTAACCTAGAGGCGAAGGTTCGGGCCAGTATGAGGTGGAATCTCCCGTCGAGGTGAAACCGGTAGGATAGTGCCCCAACTCAGAGCCAACATGGTTTGACATCACCCTATGACCTAAACAAACACAAAACAAGAGAGAGCTACGCCGGCTACCCTGTGAGGAACGTCTAGGGGGTAGACGATCCGAGTGTGCACAGAGATCGTGGTTTCGGGAGGAAGACCACGAGAACATCGGAATGAGATGAAAACTTGCATGTGCCCCTAGCATATGTGTGTGTGTGGGTGTGGTTAGAGGTTGGTATATATAGGTGCTTGCATGTGTCCCCTCGCATGCATGCGCCTAACCTAGAGGCGAAGGTTCGGGCCCGTATGAGGGTGGAATCTCCCGTCGAGGTGAAACCGGTAGGATAGTGCCCCAACTTGTGAGCCAACATGGTTTGACATCACCCTATGACCTAAACAAACACAAAACAAGAGAGAGCTACTGGCTACCCTGCCGTGAGGAACGTCTAGGGGGGTAGACGATCCGAGTGTGCACAGAGATCAGGGTTTCGCCGGAGGAAGACCACGAGAACATCGGAATGAGATGAAAACTTGCATGTGCCCCTAGCATATGTGTGTGTGTGTGTGGGTGTGGTTAGAGGTTGGTATATATAGGTGCTTGCATGTGTCCCCCCTCGCATGCATGCGCTCTAACCTAGAGGCGAAGGTTCCGGGCCCGTATGAGGGTGGAATCTCCCCGTCGAGGTGAAACCGGGTAGGATAGTGCCCCAACTTGTGAGCCAACATGGTTTGACATCACCCTATGACCTAAACAAACACAAAACAAGAGAGAGCTACGGGCTACCGCTCGAGGAACGCCTAGGGGTAGACGATCCGAGTGTGCACAGAGATCGTGGTTTCACGAGGAAGACCACGAGAACATCGGAATGAGATGAAAACTTGCATGTGCCCCTAGCATATGTGTGTGTGTGGGTGTGGTTAGAGGTTGGTATATATAGGTGCTTGCATGTGTCCCCTCGCATGCATGCGCCTAACCTAGAGGCGAAGGTTCCGGCCCAGATGAGGGTGGAATCTCCCGTCGAGGTGAAACCGGTAGGATAGTGCCCCAACTTGTGAGCCAACATGGTTTGACATCACCCTATGACCTAAAAAACACAAAACAAGAGAGAGCTACGCCGGGCTACTCGCTGGAGGAACGCCTAGGGGACGATCCGAGTGTGCAGAGATCGTGGTTTCACGAGGAAGACCACGAGAACATCGGAATGAGATGAAAACTTGCATGTTCCCCTAGCATATGTGTGTGTGGGTGTGGTTAGAGGTTGGTATATATAGGTGCTTGCATGTGTCCCCCCTCGCATGCATGCGCTCTAACCTAGAGGCGAAGGTTCCGTGCCCGTATGAGGGTGCAATCTCCCCGTCGAGGTGAAACCGGGTAGGATAGTGCCCCAACTTGTGAGCCAACATGGTTTGACATCACCCTATGACCTAAACAAACACAAAACAAGAGAGAGCTACGCCGGGCTACCCCTGTCAGAGGAACGTCTAGGGGGGTAGACGATCCGAGTGTGCACAGATCGTGGTTTCACGAGGAAGACCACGAACATCGGAATGAGATGAAAACTTGCATGTGCCCCTAGCATATGTGTGTGTGTGGTGTGGTTAGAGGTTGGTATATATAGGTGCTTGCATGTGTCCCCTCGCATGCATGCGCTCTAACCTAGAGGCGAAGGTTCCGGCCCGTATGAGGGTGGAATCTCCCGTCGAGGTGAAACCGGTAGGATAGTGCCCCAACTTGTGAGCCAACATGGTTTGACATCACCCTATGACCTAAACAAACACAAAACAAGAGAGAGCTACGCCGGCTACCCCCGCCGAGGAACGTCTAGGGGGGACGATCCGAGTGTGCACAGAGATCGTGGTTTCACGAGGAAGACCACGAGAACATCGGAATGAGATGAAAACTTGCATGTGCCCCTAGCATATGTGTGTGTGTGGGTGTGGTTAGAGGTTGGTATATATAGGTGCTTGCATGTGTCCCCTCGCATGCATGCGCTCTAACCTAGAGGCGAAGGTTCCGGCCCAGATGAGGTGGAATCTCCCGTCGAGGTGAAACCGGTAGGATAGTGCCCCAACTTGTGAGCCAACATGGTTTGACATCACCCTATGACCTAAACAAACACAAAACAAGAGAGATCTACGGGCTACCTCGCCGAGGAACGTCTAGGGGGACGATCCGAGTGTGCACAGAGATCGTGGTTTCACGGAGGAAGACCACGAGAACATCGGAATGAGATGAAAACTTGCATGTGCCCCTAGCATATGTGTGTGTGTGGGTGTGGTTAGAGGTTGGTATATATAGGTGCTTGCATGTGTCCCCTCGCATGCATGCGCTCTAACCTAGAGGCGAAGGTTCGGGCCCGATGAGGGTGGAATCTCCCGAGGTGAAACCGGTAGGATAGTGCCCCAACTTGTGAGCCAACATGGTTTGACATCACCCTATGACCTAAACAAACACAAAACAAGAGAGAGCTACGCCGGGCTACCCTGTCGAGGAACGTCTAGGGGTAGACGATCCGAGTGCACAGAGATCGTGGTTTCACGAGGAAGACCACGAGAACATGGAATGAGATGAAAACTTGCATGTGCCCCTAGCATATGTGTGTGTGTGGTGTGTGGTTAGAGGTTGGTATATATAGGTGCTTGCATGTGTCCCCTCGCATGCATGCGCTCTAACCTAGAGGCGAAGGTTCGGGCCCGATGAGGGTGGAATCTCCCGTCGAGGTGAAACCGGTAGGATAGTGCCCCAACTTGTGAGCCAACATGGTTTGACATCACCCTATGACCTAAACAAACACAAAACAAGAGAGAGCTACGCCTACTACCTGTCGAGGAACGTCTAGGGGGTAGACGATCCGAGTGTGCACAGAGATCGTGGTTTCACGGAGGAAGACCACGAGAACATCGGAATGAGATGAAAACTTGCATGCCCTAGCATATGTGTGTGTGTGGGTGTGGTTAGAGGTTGGTATATATAGGTGCTTGCATGTGTCCCCCATGCATGCGCCTAACCTAGAGGCGAAGGTTCCGGCCCAGATGAGGGTGGAATCTCCCGTCGAGGTGAAACCGGTAGGATAGTGCCCCAACTTGTGAGCCAACATGGTTTGACATCACCCTATGACCTAAACAAACACAAAACAAGAGAGATCTACGCCGGCTACCTCGGAGGAACGTCTAGGGGGTAGACGATCCGAGTGTGCAGAGATCGTGGTTTCACAGGAGGAAGACCACGAGAACATCGGAATGAGATGAAAACTTGCATGTGCCCCTAGCATATGTGTGTGTGTGTGGGTGTGGTTAGAGGTTGGTATATATAGGTGCTTGCATGTGTCCCCTCGCATGCATGCGCTCTAACCTAGAGGCGAAGGTTCGGCCCAGATGAGGGTGGAATCTCCCGTCGAGGTGAAACCGGTAGGATAGTGCCCCAACTTGTGAGCCAACATGGTTTGACATCACCCTATGACCTAAACAAACACAAAACAAGAGAGAGCTACGCCGGCTACCCTGCCGAGGAACGCCTAGGGGGTAGACGATCCGTGTGTGCAGAGATCGTGGTTTCACGGAGGAAGACCACGAGAACATCGGAATGAGATGAAAACTTGCATGTGCCCCTAGCATATGTGTGTGTGTGGGTGTGGTTAGAGGTTGGTATATATAGGTGCTTGCATGTGTCCCCCTCGCATGCATGCGCCTAACCTAGAGGCGAAGGTTCGGGCCCGTATGAGGGTGGAATCTCCCGTCGAGGTGAAACCGGTAGGATAGTGCCCCAACTTGTGAGCCAACATGGTTTGACATCACCCTATGACCTAAACAAACACAAAACAAGAGAGAGCTACGCGGGCTACCCTGTGAGGAACGTCTAGGCGAAATAGGGGAATCTCCGTTAGCCCACATCTAGGGTTTGCTTGGAAAACGTACAAGACGAAATAAAAATTATATATTAATAATATATAGTTTATTCTATAATAGTAGACACTAAATAAAGTATGTTGTAAAATTTGATCTTAAACAAAAGACCCTTCTTTCAAAAAAAAAGTTAAAAAAAAGTTAAAAAAAACCTAGCTACGCCGACAGCGTGTCATGCTGGCCAGCGTAGCCTAATCCGATTTTGACCTGCCCACCCAGGCCACTCGTTTCCAGCCTCTATCCCCACCCCGCCCCAACCCTCCCCACTCCCGACCACGACACCAAGACGCCTCCTCCCCAACATCACACGCCGCCTTCCCAAGACCACGCCTCCCACTCCTAGCGCCTCCCTAGCACCGCGCCGCCCCTCCTCCCAAGACTGCCGTGCCTCCTTCCCTAGCCAAGGCCGCCTCCCCAAAGACCGCGCCTCCTCCCGCCTCGCGTCGGCCCGCCTAGCACCCCTCCTCCTGCTGGCGTCTCCTGCCCAAAGACCCCTTCCTGACCACTGCCGGCCCTTTCCCGCCTCGCCTGCCCGCTAGCTCCGCCGGCACGCCTCGACCCCACCGCCACTGCTCCTCCTCCCCAGGCCCCGCTGTCTAGCTCCACCCCAGCTAGTGGAGGTGAGTGTAGAACCCGATTTTTTTATTTTTACTTTGTAGTTTTTATGTGATGATAAATAGGAGTAGGAGTAGTTGTAGTATGTAGGATAAGAAGTAGGAGTAGAATGAAACCCTAAATAGAAGTAGTTTGTAGTATGTGAGAAATAGGAATGGAACTAGAATTGCTAGAAACAGAGTAGAATTAGAAATGCTAGAAATAGTAGTAGAAATAGAATTAGAAATAGATGTTGCATATTTAACCATCTTATCATGTTTTTGCGATTCTGGGAGGGTGAGCGGGAGTGTTTCGACGGCGGGTCCCGGATCATCTTGACGATTTGATCACGCCGAGGGTGAGAACTGTCGCCTCTTGTACCTAGGTTTATTTTCGTGTCTAGATCACCAAGTATGTCGCGTCACCTAGGCGTCATCCGACCATAAGCGCATGCGACTTAATATGCATTAGTGGTCTCATATTTTGGACCGTAACGCTTATGGCTTTTATCGAGCGTCGGCGGATTCAGTAGTTGTTTGGTTCTCCTGGCTCTACCTCGATTCGAGACAGATTTCGTGGCGCCTCGTTGTTCTCCTGGATGCACATCCTCTTGGCTTTTGTCGAGACGTGTATCGGGAGAGCAAAGGAGGTGTCCGAAATTCTTGGATCGGGTAGAACCAGGAGAACTTACCCAATCTGGATCCGGCCGGGTAGGACCCTCTTTCCTATTGGACATGTAGGTTGATGGATGCGTAAAAATATGAAGCATTTAATCTCCTTGATATAAAATATTATATTTGTTGTTTGTCTCCCAACAAAGTAAGAGGATGGTGATAATGGGTGGATGTACGGTGGCGTATTAGTGCGACTAATAAAGCAGACGATTAGTACGGAACACTCATTTGTTAGTGAATGAGTTAGCGTGGTTCAAGGCAATTGTTCGGGCACTTTGTCCCTGCGCTCATTGCACTAAGCGTCATCGTCGGAAAGGATGACATGTACAAACACCTTCGCAATATGGGTACATGTCTAACTATGTCACGCAAGTCGACTTTGCTGCATTTAACGCGTGATGAGGTGAGGTGATGCGTCCGCTCAATGGCAATGAGCACGATGGGATTAGAAACATGCTAGATGATCTTATCGATGCCGAGCCGAATTCGCCACCTCCACGGAGGAATCACCGTAACCGGAGGAACTGCTAGAACCGGAGGAACTGAGCCAACCGCGAAGGCCTTCCTTGATATGATGGCCGCTAAGAGGCCTCATGAGGTGCAAAGATTTCAGCTCGATGCCATCTCTCGGTGTCTAGCCGACAAGTGCCAAGATTCGCCACCCGTTCTCACTTTGAAGCTAATCGAGAACATGTGGTAACATGTTGCCAAGGGCATTGTCATGCCCAAAACCTTTCACGAAACAAAGAAACTCATGAAGGAGCTCAACATGGATTATGAAAAGATAGATTGTTGTCCAAAAGGCTGCCTTTTGTTTTGGAAACAGTTGAGGGTGACAAGTACGCTCCATTTGTAAGGCCTCTAGATATGAAGAGACAAGGGAAGGATGGTCGTGAGGCTCGAAGGTCGCTAAGAAGATACTTGTATCTCCCATTCATAAAAAGAATCCAATGGCTTTACTTGAGCGAGGAGGCGCCAAAGATGACGCGGGCACAAGAAGGGAAAAGATACGAGGACGGCACGACGGAAGAAGATGGGACATCCATCGATGGTAAGGCATGGAAGAACTTCGATGACAAATACCCGGTGGCGAAGAGGCTCGGAATGTTAGAATTGCGATAGCAACAGATGGCTTCAACCCATATGGTATGTCGACGGCCTCGCATACCGTTGGCGGTTGTATGTTATTCGCTCAATCTCCTCCCGGAGTATTAATGCAACGGAAGACCATGTTTTTGTCGATAATTCCGGACCTGAGTATCCGGGGAAGAACTTGAGTGTCTACATGCACCGATTGTGGATGATTTGAACCAATCTTGGATACGGGACGTTGACATACGACCGAGCATCAAAGAGAAACTTTTGATGAAAGTTTGGTTACAATATACTATGCATGACATGCGGCACGCTAACGCGGATGGTGTACCTGGTAAGTGGCCATGCCCAAGTGTGCACCGACTTGAGTTCCTTTGGCTAAAGTCGGGTCGCAAATATGTTCGCTTTGACACGAATCGGATTACCTCAAAAGAAATCATTCGCTCGAGAAGATAGAAAGAACTTCAAGAAGGGCAAAGTTGTGCATGAAGTAAAAGAGGTACCAAAGTTCGAGGTGCGCTTGTTGATGCCGAGATCGTGCTCGTGCCCGCTGCCGAACCGCCATCAATTTACGGATATGGTGTAACGCATAATTGGACTCACGTGGCAGCCTTAACGAATCTCGTATTACAAGGACCTCGAACTTCCCCATAACATCGATGTGATGCACACAAAAGAATGTCGGGAGTCCTTTTTCACACACCCCTAAACATTCTGGAAGTCAAAGGATAATGTCAAGGCTAGAGTTGATGTTGAGAAGCTTTGTGATAGGAAGAGATTACACATGCAGCCTCCTACCGTCTGAAAGAATTGGTTCAAGCCGCATGCCTACTACCGCTTGATAATGTACAAAAGAAGGAGTCATTTAGGTGGCTCAACACGTCGTGATGTTCCCCGACGTTATTGTTCGAATATAAGTAAGGAGTCAATCTTTGACGGACAAGTCAACGGGCTCAAGAGTCACGACTATCATATATGGATTGAGCGGTGATGCCGTGATGGTTCGAGGGTATCTCCCGAAAAAGTATGGCGAGTGCTTGAGTTGAGCCATTTCTTCCGCACCTCGTGCTAAGCGATATGTCCTCGGTGATTGAGAAGCGCAAGTTCAGGTGCGGAGTTGCTATGCAATTTGGAGATGATCTTTCCGCCAGCTTCTTTACCCGATGGCACATCTCATTGTGCACCTCATGAACGAGGCACTATTGGGGGGCGGTGCAATTTCGTTGGCAATTTTGTATTGAGAGAGTTTAAGTATATTCGAAGATAACTGGAAACAAAGCCAAGATTGAAGCATGCA
Source organism: Avena longiglumis (assembly GCA_030063025.1). Taxonomy (NCBI): domain Eukaryota; kingdom Viridiplantae; phylum Streptophyta; class Magnoliopsida; order Poales; family Poaceae; genus Avena; species Avena longiglumis. The sequence continues at coordinate 90,528,862 of CP125976.1, forward strand.
TAGTGAAGCAACATGCCTTCGGAGATGGCAGACGCCATGACAACCCATCGCCCGATGATGTTCCCACTATGCATAACCCGGTCTCGTTACAATGTCGACCTGCCCAAGAATGACCCCAATCTCGAACTATTCCAATTTCCGTGGCAAGGCCGTAAAGGACTAAAATATAGGTTGCCGAAGGAAGAGAAGGATTGCATAATGCTCTATGTGCTTATGAACATGAAGGAAGTGGTCGATTTCATTAGGTAAAATGGTGAACACCCTATTTCTCTATGCAGCTAGTAACTCGGTCTCCGTCTAATGCTTATTTTCTCCTTCTTAGCGATTTCACGGATGAACAGTGGCCGGGACCGACTGATCCCTCTCCCATGGAGTTGGACACTCTACTGAAAGAGGGTGCTCCCATGGAGTTGGACTCAGGAGGCGAAAGCCCTTATTATTCCAGATGGCCTTGAGTAAGTTTACTAATTTGGCAATTTAAAACATTTTATTTCATGTTGGTCATAAATAATTATTGTGTACTAATGTTTATTTTTGTGCAGCAATTGGACATTTCCTCCGGGGACCAAGGCTCGCCTTCCTAACAGCCTCGTTGGAGCTCTGATTAGGAAGTTACGGCTATCACATTACCCCGAGGGTGACAGAAGCTAGCTACTACTTGGGCGGACTACTGGACTACCCGTGTCCCGGCTTCCGACAGTCATGATCTGTCATCACCAAGTTTTGGGTAAGGCATATTTCTCGAGTTATGTTCATACTTGATGACCCCACGCTAACTCATGACTCTTATGCATGATTGAAGTGCTTTTACCGTGTGGCCGAGGAGGACCGGAGAAGCGCAGAGGACTTTGCTTGGGGCTTGTGTGAAGTTGACCCCTGTGTGGTACAACCGAAGGTCACGGCCGCTAGCCACTACCGACAGGGCGTGAGGGTCGGGAAGGAAGACATTGTCGGTAGGAACCCTAATCCCGAGTACTCGATGGCGACGGAAGAGTACATGTCGGTGAGTAAAATGTCAATGAGATTCTACATTGCTTCTAAGTTGCCATTGCATTTTCCGGAGTTGAGTATTGCATTTTCGAGTTATCCCGATTGGCCGAGCCGCATCGACTCGCATGGGAGGAGCTGGTTAGGACGAGGTGGCTCGAGAAGACGAGGAGTTTGCCTTGTCGAGGCGAACGCGGATAACCGAGGCGATGGTGGAACGCATCGCTGGAAACCGCAACTTTGACCGCTTCAAGGGAAGGTGGTACGATATACATGGAACGACCTGCGTATCGCTTATGTTTGTACTTCATATGCATAATATTTTCTTTTCGCGACAGTGGCCGAGGCACAACCCGGGAGGTGATTCATGACGTCGCCGTCTGAGATGATGCGAAAAGAAGCCCAATTACTCGAGCCTCAACCTCGGTTCGTGTACTTGCACCGCCGTAACGACTTGGGGAACTACTGACGATGGTGAAGGCTCGTCACCCCCATGTGGATGACCCCATTCACGCGGATATCGACGAGGAGTCGTTGGTCTGTGGGCACGCAGCATGGACGCCTCAAGATTCTGAATAAGAAGGTCAAGCCTACCCTCGACGAGCTTCAGTCTCAAGGCTACCTACCCTGACGGCCCCCTATCCCGCCTCGTGACCAGCCTCGTCTCCGCCGAGGATGTAAGTTTTCTCGCTTTCATCATCTTTATGAGTTTTGTTCTGCATGGCTAACCCGACGAGATTCCTTGTATTTGAAATTGTAGTGAGTTAGACGCCACGAAGCCGCTTATGAGGAATATCGTGTGGCCTTTCGACATCGGGAGGCGAATGTGATCTACATGCACACGTAAATGTAAGTCCGAACCTTTATTTTACGCAAAGATACAAGTCCCACTTCCACCGCTTTGTTGTACTACGGCCCCGACTTCTAAACTATCTTGCAGGCCATGATGGTGAATATTCAAACCGGCGAATAGAGATTTAGGGCCCGTGCCTCCCATGCCAGTCCGATGCCATTTTGGCAATCAAGGAAAGCTTCGCTAGGACCTACTACGATCGACACCGGTAAGTTCTTTGCGAACCCACGGTTATCGCTTTACTTTGCCGCAAGTTGCTAACATGTAGGCAACATGTAGGAACGGAGCTCGAACCGCACTTTGGCCACGCCGCCGGATGGGCGTCGATCACACCGCTTCATGACGATGGTCCATCTCCGCCATTCCGCAGTGGTTCTCCCGAGCTTCACACTTCTACTCCTCGCCAGTGGCTCTTCCGCTGCTTTCCGGACGCAACCTCGGCAGGTCGCCACTTTTCACCGGGAGATCTCGGGTACACCCTCTCCTCGAGTTGTAGGCATGTGTGATGATGTATGAACAATGTATGGATGATGTATAAACAATGTTTAATATGAGCATGTGTGATATGAACAATGTTTAATATGACCATATGTGATCTTGTATGACCGATGTCTTCTTTGTGAGTGCATGAGTCTTCGTGAGTCTTGCATGAGTGCCAGTGAGTGCCGTGAGTGCCGCCTTTGTGGAAAAAAGCGTGAGTGCCGCTGCTGAAAAAAGCGGTGAAGGTGCTACGCCGACAATGCCTCGGTAGCCCTATGCCATGCCATATGGTCGGGGCTACGCCGAGGGAGACCGCCGTCGGCGTAGCACCCGCCACTACGCCGAGGGTCGGCCGGCCTAGCGCCATCTCGAGGGCCAGCGGTGGACACGGCCCACACGCCGAGGCGTGGCCGTCGGCGTAGCCCTTCTGGGAGGCCCGGTGCGTGGCCACCATACGCCGAGGGTAGGGCCGTCGATACGTCTGTGCGCCGTTAGCGTTAATCGGCAGCGCCGCCGACGGCCGCATACCGACGCCCGCCGTCGGCCGTCAGAGCCACGCCGACGGTTTTTACGCCGACGGCCGTTTTGCTCGCCGAGGGAGACCTTTCAGGGGCTACGCCGACGGCAGCCCTCGGCGTAGCTTATGCCGACGGCAATGCTGGCTACGCCGAGGGTTTTTTGCCGTCGGCGTAGCCGTCGCGTGCTGTAGTGAAGTGGGATAGATCTAAGTCTGTTCATCACGAAAACAAGAGAGAGAGCGGGATCCGGTCCAGGGTATTGTCGTTGACATGCTTGAACCGCCCCGCACGCACGCACGTGCACGCTCTGTCGTGCGTTCCCGTCCGTCAACCATGTTAGCAGCAGCAACAGCACCATGCACTATCGCACGGGTCAACCGCATGCATGCAAGAACCGATCGATGCATGAAGTTGAAAATGAGGCTGGCTGGCATGCGACGACAGCCTGGCCTGTCATGGCATGGGTGGATCGACGGCGGTTGCTCGCGGCCACGTTTCGCGTGCCTACCGCCACCTGTCGCCGCCTCTTTCCAGCTCGCAAGCCTACAGGTGTAGCCCGATTCTTCACTGACGTGTCTGCACATGGGGCCCAGCGCTTCTGTTTCTGTTGCTTCGTGCCGTGCTCATCAAGCACATTATTTCCTTGTCTTGCAAGCTCACTAATCAACGTACGTAAGTGCAAGTCTTGCGTAGGAAGCCGACCAAGTGCGTGCGTGCGTCCGGTCGACGGCGCCTCCGTTGACGTGCGCGCCGCCCTCGCGCGAACCCCGGCGACTCTCGCGTACTCCTACACGCGTGCGCTCGCGATCGAGCTCAACTGCATCTGCCGCGCCGAACGATGACATCCTGGCATGGGCGGATGATCGCTGGACAGACCGAGGTAGCTTTGCTCGATCACCGGCCGCCACGTCTCGCGCGGCCGCATCCACCTGTCCCCCACCTTTTCCAGCTCACACCACACTGACATGCACAGGTGTACCGCAACTCCCCCACAACGCTGACGTGGCTGTGCAGTGGGCCCGACACTTAATGTGGTCTGTTAGACTTTTCCCTGGCTGGCTTTCCTCCATCGATGACATCCTGCTGGCCGGCCGCTTGCTCGATCGCGCCGTGCTTAGCGAGAACCGAGAAAATTTCCTTCTCCTGCAAGTCTATTAGCAGTACAATTGCTACCACTAGTGTGTTGGTCTACTTTTTTTTTTTTTTGAACCGAGGGCGGTCCCGAAGGATCTAAAATGCTGCCATTAAGTCAAAGCGGTGGAGGTACAATTACAAAGGGCCCTTAAAAAAACAGAAATAACACACAAGCCCCTGGATTTTGCATAGAGGACCCTAGATCTAATTCCACAAACGAGATCCAGTCCTCCGCCTCCTTCGCTTCCGATGGGTGCGCTCGAGCTCCGACCACCACCCTCTTCACCGGGGAACAAGCCACTTGGGAAGGGGGCGGCGTGGGACGCCGCCGTCGAGCCACCAACACTTGGCCTCCGATAGAGGTTGAAGATGCGCCTTGCAGGCGCCGCGAGCCGCCGGTTGTCGGCGTGGATCAGAGGCTGGCACGTCGCCGCCTCTGTGGAAGAACTCGCAACAGCAGCAGTGGTCTCCCTCAGCCGGCCAAGATCGAGACGAAAGACTTCAAGAACCCACATCCCCTCGCCTCCACGGCCGGCCAGGGGCAGGAACTTGTCATCGGCATCCCGAATCCGCCGACCAACGCGCTTATTGGAGGAGCTTGCAGCCAGGGACACAGTTACCTTCCACCATGGAAGGAAGAGCATCCCTGCAGACGCCTCGCGCGCTTATCAAATAGCCGAAGAAGAGCACCGGGGCTACCGGTGGCAGGAAAATCACCGTCCTACTCCCAAACACGGCCATGTTGGCCAAACCAAACCCTAACCTAAATCTACCTACTCCGGGACCGCCCCGTCACCGCCTCTAGCCAGCATCGTCGCCGGATTTGGGTCGGGGGAGGCCCGGTAATACACGGCCGACTCTCAACGGGAGAAGTGCGAAGGGAGAGGGGAGGGGAAGGGAGAGTACCACGCTGCTCGCTGCACGAGTTGTGACCGACGCCGCTACCAGTTTAGAAAGGTGCTTTTTGTGTTGGTCTATTTGTGCAAGCCTTGTGTGGGAAGCCAGCTTCTTGGAGAAGCTCAAACTGCTGGATCTGACCGGCCGCAGTGTCCATAGAGAAGCTGGAAATTATCACTCCGTTCTACTAGTAAGAACACTTTTACACGGTGAAGAATACGCCAAACCACACTCCTGCTGCTACATTATCACGCGGCATGTCGTGCGATTTAATCAACCGAAGAGCAACTAATCACATGATAAAATTTTGGTTTGCACGATCTACGCCCTCCATCCATCCAACTACCGTTCCCGTCTCGCGCCACTAACCAAAACTTAATAATACAGTTCTTAAACCTGGCAAACATTTTCAAAGCCACCGTGCAAGATACTGCACTGAGCTCCTCCACGACGCCGCCATTTCCGTTCGTATTTCGTAGCGTACCAGCTGTAATTGGGTTTCGAATTTGATTCTCTAGCCTTTATGTTGCGCCTACAAAAGTACAGGGGCAGCAGTCGCGCAACTTGCTTAATAAGCAAAAAAGGCGGAGTAGTCTGCTGTACATGCGAGATGCAGGGCGAGTGGTACCCGCAGATGAGATGAGATCGGATCCAATTAGTACTCCCTCCGTTTTAAAATATAAGATGTTTTAGATTTGTGAAAAAAATGAATCTGAAACATTTTTAAGACGCAGGCTCACTCAACTTTGGATAAATCTACACTAAAAGCGTTTCTTCTTCACAAATCTAAAACATCTTATATTTCCAAACAGAGGGAGTACCTCCTAACTCCGAAGATATGGATCATTGCAGCAGCATACTGTCATCAGAGCTTAATGATCCAGCAATCTCATGCGCGGCGCGGCCGTCCGATTTATTCCCGCACGTACAAATACCACCAGAATAATTCTCCAGTCTGTCAACGGTAATCATCGATGATCGAACGATTTAGGTATGCACGTGAAGGCATCACCTGCCCCTCAGCAGAAGTTGGAGTCGTGTGCCAAGCGAGCATGGCATAGTTAATCGTCGAAAGTACGCGCCATATTCTCCACGGATTTTTTTAAAGGGACATATTCTCCGTGGAATTATTATGTCAGCTAACGCACACGAGTTTTTTTTGTGGGGGTGGGGAAGATCGTCGGTTAATTTTTTACCACGTGATCTGCGTACGTCGATGTAATTTCTCCGTGGCTCTCTGCCACAGGCGTGGTAAAAAAGGACTCACTCGCTCGCTCAGTCGGACGCCGCAAAAGCACTAGCCGCCATGCATGGCGCAGAGCCCGGCTGACGCCGACGGCGACTTTTCCGACGCGGGATGGGCTGTCCTCGCGCGAGAGGGATCTGCCCTGCTCTATTGCCATCTCTGTTCTCCATCTCTGCACCGCGTCGTCATCCTCCGTCACCCAGCAGAGCAAGCACGCATGGCCGCCTGCCATCATCAGACTTATCCACACGGACGAGTGCGTGCATCCGCCGCAGCTTTTACCACCCCCGTCCCGTGCCTCAGATCTGGACCTCGCGTGATGCGTGAGCGTTCATCATCATCAGGTGCCACCCAGACGCAAAGAATAGCTACTTTCTTCATGAGGAAACGCAAGAGAGGAAACTGGGAATGAAATGAACTGTACAAAATTTGCGGTACGCCGTCGACGGCGACGGCAGAAAATCTCACGGGAGAATGATAATGGAAATGGGGTAGCTAGGTAGCTAGAGACTAGACAGACTCCTAGACATCACTGTGGCAAGCTCGACACGACCCGAATAAGACCAAACCAAAATTGTACTTACTACCGGTACTTGAATGTTTTTTTTTTCAAATGGAAAGCGACCTCTCTCTCTCTCGAACTGTACACTAGGACTGGTGGTGTGGTGCCACAGGCAGCGGGGTCAGGTTTTCACCGATCGAGCAAGCAATCCAAGCTCGTCTTCGATTTTCTGGGCCGTTTTTCCCGCCACCTGAAACGATGCCGTCGCGGCTTCATGGACATCGGCGGTCCGATGATCAGCAGCTCATCGCCTCGCACTTCACGGCCATCGGCGGCATCTCGAACGCGCCGCGGGACAGGAGCGTCCCGACCACCGCCATGTCGCGGCAGAACGCGCCTTGGAACATCGGACTCATCGCGGCCGCCGCGCTCAGCCTCTGCGCGATCGGGGACGGTGGCGCGATGGGTTCGGGTTTCGCGGCCTGAACATTTCCAACGTTCGCCCCGTGCACGCTCTCTGATGACTTTGGACACTCAGGCACGGTTAACGCCTCCTCATCCTCTTGCTTGCGCGCGGCCACCTCGGCGACTGCAGCCAATGCAGCGGCGTCTTCTCTGGCCCTCTGCCGCTCGGCGGCTTCCTCGTCCAGCACGGCGGACATGACGTGGGAGTACCCCTTCTGCAGCATCCGGTAGAGGAACAGCGCCGACATGCGCGCCTGGTCGCGCACGGCGTCCAGGTCGCGGTGCTCGTCCACCAGCTCCAGCCGCTCCGCGAACGACGCCGACCGCTCCGGCTTCAGCTTCAGCGTCAGCAGCAGGTGCGCGCGCACCAGCTCCGACCGCGCGCACCCGCGCCGCAGGCCCAGCAGCGCGTAGTAGTCCACCTTGCACCCGTCCCCGGCCGCCACGCGGCCCCGGAGCTGCTGGACGCGGGCCACCAGCTCGCGGTGCGCGCCGGCGATCTGGCCCTGCCGGACGCCGCCCTGTGGGCGCCAGCTCGGGCCTGGCAGCTTCCCGTCCCGGAGCGCCGCGTCGTAGAGCAGCTTCAGGTGGTCCAGGTCCCGGAGGCTGTCCGGGATCGCGCCGATGGACTCCAGCACGTCGGCGCGCGCGCGGAGTGCAGGGATGAACGCCGGGTCGAGGGCTAGCGCGCGGTTGCAGTCGGCGATGGCGTCGGCGGGACGCCCGGACGCGCGGAACGCCGCGGCGCGGCCCACGAGGCAGGCCGTCGCGAAGGAGTGCGGGAGCACGCCGCCCCGGCGCGCGTCGAGCACCTTGGAGAAATGGCGCACGGCCTCGGCGGGGAGGCCGGCGTCCAGAGCGGCCACTGCGGCGGCGCGGCGCCGGAGCAGGAGCTTCACGTGCGCCAGGAGCTGCGACACCGAGTCCGCCTCGCTCGGCGGCGGCATCCCCGACGCCGGGCCGAACGCCCTTCTGCTAGCAGGCCCGGACATCGCGTTAGCAGACGAATTGGACGGCGAGAAGCTGTCCTCGGACCAACACACGCTCTCGCGGCGGAACGCCGCCGAGGCGAGGCGGCGCCCCGTTTGGAGAAGCGCCACCGCGTCCTCCATTAGGCCGAGGTGGAAGCAGGCTTGACCCAGGACCAAGTACCTGCACAAGCATTGGCAATTGCGACTAATCAGTAACTTTGCTGGTTGCCGAGAGAATTGCTCGATTTGGTCATGGCGAGTGGTTCTGTTGAATGTTACCTCCACTGGGTTTCGTCATTGGAGCTCCTGGAGATGCCGGCCACGAGGCGGCGCTTTATCTCGGAGACGTCGAAGCAGCAGAGGAACCGGGAGGCTCCGGCGCCGGAGACGGAGACGTCGCGGCCCGGGGAAAGAAGCCCGGCGCGAGAGGCGCCGGCAAGGTCGCCGGACCCGGACGAACACGACGATGACGATGAGGAGGATGTTCTGTCGTCGCCGGCGCACGACTTGCCGCAGCTGGGTATGTAGTCGCGGAGCATGTCCGCGACGTCGCGGTAGCGCCTGAGCGCGAGGAGCGCGCGCGCCCGGAGCTCGAGCGCGGCCTCCATGCGCGGCGACATCTCCAGCGCCGCGGCCACGAGGCCGAGCGCCGCCCCCGCCGCCGCGTCGTCTCCACCGTCACCAGCTTGCGCCGCCGCGTCGAGAGCCGCCCGTGCTTCACCGATGTACTGCTTGATCACCTGCCGCGCGCCGCCGTGAAACAAAATCATCATCAGATTTGGGCGCCGAGGGCAGAAATCGAGGTTCGCCCTCAAATCCATTGCGCGAAAAATGAGTTCTTCTCACGAGTCAGAACCAAAACATTAATACTACACAAGGTACAGAGACAACAAACAAGATTGCGCAGTAAGAAAAGATTCGATCAATAATGAACAAGACGATGCGGAGCGACGCATGGCATATGCTTCTCGCCATCTGTCGAGCGGGCGGGAGCATTCCGCGACACGCCATTCCTCTGATCTCACCGGGATCGCCGCGGCAGAATCCAAATCGCTCTATCTAAATATCTCCCTGTCGTCGCGCGACGACGGGACGAGCATTGACATCGAGCAGAGAAGACGAAATCGCAGAGAGCAGACCAACCTTTCTGTTGCCGCGCCGCCACCTGGACTTGTTCGCCATCGTCTTCTCCGGAGCCGGAGACGAAGGCGAGGACACCGCCATACCCACGCATCAACTGGCCCGAGGAACAGGCGGAGGGGGACGGAGAAACTAAGCTAGCGGTTTAGAGAGAGAGAGAGGCGGGCGATTATATACGAGGGAGGTGGTGGGGAGAAGATTTGGGATCCCGAAAATGGAGCCGAAAAATAAATGGCAATTGCCAGCTAGCTAAAAGAAATCGGCGCCGAGGATTGCTTGCTCGCGCGGACTGCTTTCCTTCCTTCCCTAGCTCCGAGCGAGAGAGAGATTGGGGGGGGGGTGGGGGGGGGGGGGGGGGTGGATTGGATCCTCGATGTTCCTAGCTGGACAAGATGCCTGTGCCCCAACACCTCCACGCAGGCCTACTAGAATAGTGGTGGCCTAGCGCCCTAAGCCGAGCCTAGAGTAGACCGGTGCCCCTGCCTGCCTGCCATGGCCCCTTGCCTCCTCTGCCGCCGAGCAGTGAGCTTTTTAAAGATGGGAGAGATCCGGTGCCCCTCGAAATAAAAAGAGCCTACCCAACAGCTCACTGGCAGTGGTAGAGAGATTTCCTTCTTTTATTGTGCAGATTTGCTGGTTTTGATTGTGCAATCTCACAGTTTCTGGCCGCCTCATTTATCCAGGCTCCCACGATTTGTCCTGCACTCTGTAGTACTACTGTTTGTAAGCAAGTGAAGTCTCAGGCGTCCTTGACACGCCACTCTGACCACTACTATAATTCACGCATAACTTAATGCACTATATTACTGAACGGAATAAAAATATTTGGATGTACATATACCAAAAAAGTGTTGTAGCTTGTTTATAAATTCAGAGGCTACTGTAATGCACTGCACTGTACTGGCCAGCACACACTGCAATCAGATGTGTAATGGCGGTACAGTAACTTTTTATTACCTGCCGCTTGCTCAATGTAGCAATCTCACTCGGGCAGAAAGCAGAAACCGCAAAAGGAGCCCTAGGCGGGCGCATTGCATTTGAAGGCGTGGCCGATCGATCAGTGATCACATGGCGAGGCACTGTCAGCGTCCTCTTTCCAGCAGAGCAGCGCGCCATTATCCAGCCTAACCCATGTTCTGCACATACACATACTTACTTAGCTACCTCAACTCGAGCTCGACTCCACTTTTCGTCGACCGCGGAATATGGCTCTCCGGAAAGTGGATTGGAGAACACTCCAGTCCAGCTCTGTCGGCACCATCATCGAGCCGTAGGTTAGTTACCTGGCAACTGTTACACGCACGCCTGCGGCTGGGTGCTTAGGAATGATTGTTTAATTAGGACCGGCAGCAGGTGTACTTAGGAAGGTACTTGAGTTGATCGACGGGGTCAATCTGGGCTGAATTATTATCACTCGCTCGCCACCACGAATGGATTGGGTTAGCTGTGGGAGTGGATGGCATGATCAACGGCCGGTAGGTCGGTCGGTGTCGCCGGAGGGGAAGACGTTCAGGCGACACCATCTCGGATGCTCTGCTCTGTCTTAACATACAGTCAAAAAAAATGTACACTTGCGTGGCTTGTTTATTGGATCCGAGGGTCAACCGTGCTGACATCCAGGCACGTCTGGACACAGTCAATTAATGAATTTTTCTCCAGCACATCGCGTGTGCCGAGTCTTTCCTAGCTATTTCTCGCTGCATTGGATTTGGCTGCTACCGAATTATTACTACCGCTAACCTGATTATTACCTGATCAATAATCCTGCAAGTACCTGAACTGTTCGTCCCTGTAGTAGAACCAGCAGAAGCATCTGTACTTCTCCAGATCTTTATGGACAGCCCGCTCAGACGATCGAGAGTGCTAGCCAGCAGGGCGGTACTTTGCTCAGAGAAAGCTAGTTAATGGTTAGATCGATGCATCATGTGCAGTGCTGCTCGCGCGCGGTACTAGCGTACTCATCAAGCCATGATTAAGCGCCGCATTATTTCGATCCCTGTGTTCTCGGCGCTGAACACACAGATCATATATTCGGAGGAATCAATCGGGGGGTTAGATAATTTGGTAATGCACATTCCGACGAAAATATCTAGCGAGCTCTGTAGCTGCTGGAATGCAGGACATGTTCCCTGAGCTGGTTAACGTCGACGGCTAAACCAGCAGCAACTGCCGCGTCAACCTCCTCATGTATGTGTTTCGGTAGCAGGTATTGGTAGGTACTCGATCTATGTTAATCTAGATTTTTGCGAGCACTGATTAGTCACATTCTATGCTTAAGCTACAACTGTCTCCAAACTGCCAGCGAATATTGATCGGCGCCGCACATGATTCTTGTTCTTCGTGTTTAAATATAAAACTACTCTTGTTACTCCCGGGTACCTTGGAGTCTGGGTTCTGAAAAGAAAAAAACGTACGGAGTACTTAGAGGTTTCAAAAAATCTCTTAGTTTTCTTTTTCATAAATCTATGTAAATGCTCACTCTACATGTAACATTCCATGACCAGTTGTGTGTAAATGCTCACTAGCCTTGTAAATGTGGGCATGCAATGGATAAAGTGATGCAAGTTGTTGAAGGTCAGGCTCTCCGTCAAACAGACAAATCTTAATCGTCAGAACAACGCTGAACCGTTCTTATAATACGCATGAAGAAAGTGCAAACGCAAAAATTCGCCATAGGACGGCACGAACAGAAAGATATTTGCTAGTATAGATCCACACTTGTATAATCATAGATCCACTAAATATTTCCTCGGTGCTAGGAGTTTTCATAGAAAATCATATTTCAAACATCCAATGGGAAGGCTATTACCACCCCCCTCCCCCTCCCCCTAAAAAAATAATCTTTGCCTACTTGTTGCTTAGGCTTTTAAATATTAAAAAAACTTATTTAAGGTTCCTAAAATATTAGAAAAGGATCACAACTATATATAAATGAATACTGCATACCTCTAACTGTTCACAATGAAACAATATATTCTTACATGTGGTCTACCAAAAAATATCAAATAGTGGATCTTTAATTGATTTATTACTATTTGCTATTATAGATCCACACTTGTATGTTTAACGGACATATAAAGAAGTTTTAAAATAAAGTTTTACATGTAATAAAAGCATATATAATTACATATAGGTGTTTCTTCTAAACTTCGTGAAACTTTGAAATGGTTTTATTTGATCTTTTAAACAAAGGGGGCTCCAAGGATCCCATGATCAAATAGACTGCAAGTGCATCATATATAATATACAGTTCTGGAATATGGGTTTATTTGATATTTGGATAATGTTCTTATATAATTTATGAGGAAAACATACAGTTTCGGAATCCAAATATCTTCAATTTTAAGATGGGACCCTAAACCGTCTACCAAATATGGGACATCACCGTGCTAAATTTACTAAACCATGCAAAGCAAAATAATATATATACTTATGAATTGTTTTCACATGCTTTAGCACCTATAGGTGCTGCTAATTTGGCCAAAGGACATAAGAAATATGGGAATAGATATAAACATATTAACCCTAGCCTATTGCAAACATAAAAAACATTGGAACATTACTATAGACCCATTTAGCTTGTCTATTTTTTCATTATGTAGTTCACTTTTAACATCGAATTCATGGATGTTGAAGTATGGATACTAGACCTCCAGTACAAAGAACCGTTAAACCTTAGAGAATATTTTTTTGTCACAATGAAAATTTTACTTAAATGATGGCGTGGCAGTTTCACACATGGCATCCCTATAAGAAATTTGCAGCTCAGAACTCAAACCTAATGGGAATAAGTTGTTTTGAAAAGCCAACTAATTGAAGAATAAATGGGGAAATTGAAAATTGTCAAAGAAAAGAATTCTTAGATAGCAACTTTTTCACACTACAAAATTACTACTCCCTTTGATTCACAATAAGTGTCGCTGATTTGTTATAAAGTTGTACTAAATCAGCGAAACTTATTATGGATCAAACGGAGTAGAAGAAATAGAGAAACATAAGGATATTACAAAAAATGAATTTTTTGGGCAAAATATGGAAAATAAAAGAATAAAGTGGGAAATATATAAAGAAATCCTTTAGTATTTTACCTTCATTCATGGTTTTGCACAATATTTATGACCATTATTGCATTTTTTCTAAAATCTTACTCTTTGTAACTTTATTGGATATCTATTCCCCCATCAATTTTTTGGCGAATCTATTCCCCCATAATTTATATCTTGTAATTATGGTACCTCACCCTCGCACCCCCCGAGTTGATACACATATATTTTTCTTATTTATTTTAAATATCTGTACCATTTTTCGTATATTAATATTATAATTTGGATTGTACTTACTGTAACTTGATATGCTTATTTTACATCGAGTTACTACATAGCTTTGTGTACATTATTGAGTAAACCACTTGGGTGGTCCTGATTCTTTTTTGTGCCTTTACTTTGGTCATAAATATTTCGCAAATCGTTCATTGGAGGTGCTAAATCAGTTTGACCCGCATTGACCGGTGCCACGTCGACAATGGACCCTACGAGGCATACATGTCACCCTGCATATTTGGAAACATGCCCCCGAGGTTGTATTCTAAAACAAGATGTGTGTCAAAATTTGAGATAAAAACATTGTATCTTTTTCCTTATCAATACAATACTTGTGGCCTACAGTGTAATAGGGACAATCATGGTCCAACAAATTTTCATGTTACAGGTTTGTGAGTAATTGAACCATCGATTGGTTGGTTGGATGTTTATGAGGGTGGTGTATATGATGAACCACCAGAAACCTAGTATTAGGTTGGATTCCATGTGTGTATCTATAAAGTATAACAAAAAAGCAACGGGAGACTATTTGTTTTAATGGTAGCATATATGTATATTGACTTATTCGATCTTGAAATTCTATTTAAAAATCTTGCGGCATAAATATGCTTGTGCACCACTAATTGGATAATGTTCTTTTGTAATTTAAGAAGCAAACATAGAGTTTTGGAATCTAGCTATATTCAAAATTTAATATTGGACCGTAAATCATCTGCAAAATGTGGGATAGCACCACTGCCAAATTTTGCATACCATGCAAAGCTAAATAAAAATATACTTATGAATTGTTATCACATGATTTAGCACCTATAGGTAGTCCTAATTTGGCCAAGGACATAAGAAATATGAGAACAAAGAAAACATATAAAACCCCCCTCATTGGAAGCATAAAAAACACTTGAACCCTACTTTAGATGCATTTAGATTTTTAGTTTTTTAATTTGTAGGGCATCTTTAACATTGAATTCATGGGCATTGACATGTAGATACTATAACTCTAATACCAAGAATTGTTAAACCTTAGTTATTAATTCCTTTGTGTTAATGAAAAATTTATTTAAATGATGGTGTGCCTGTTTCACACATGGCATCCCTGTAAGAAATTTGTTTTTCTCAAAAATAAAACATAATGGAATACAATTTGTTGTTGTTTTGAAAACTCAACTAACTGAAGAAAATTGGGGGTGGGGGAGGGATAGAAAATTGTCAAAGAAAATAAAAAACTTCTTAGATAGATAGTTTCCACACTAAAAAATACTACTCTCTATGATTTGGTATAAATTTGTACTAAATCAACGACACTTATTATGGATCGGAGGGATTATAAGAATTAGAGAAAAATAAGGAAATTATAAAAAGAGGAATGTTTTGGGAAAAAATGGAAACCAAAAAGGGAAATGGGAAATATATATAGAAGTCCTTTAGTATTTTACCCTGATCATGGTTTTCCTAGTATTTTTGAAAATTCAAAGGCAGATAACATGAACCGAAAATTCCAAATTACAGATTCCAACACCTGTGAAATTACCCCATACTCTACCAATACTACAACAAAGTAGAGCCCAAACATAATCCTTCCTGACAAAACCTATCCATTGCCTATCCTTCGACAAGTTGTCAACGCCTAGCCTCGCGATCGATTGAAGATGTCTAAGAACACCATCTTCAGTAGTTTAGTGCTACAGAGTAATATTTTTTGCACCTTTGGGATCTGCAGTTCACCCCAATAATCATCCAATTACAAATCCGGAAGACCATGTCCCCAGGGTGACTGGGTAAAACATCGTCAAACACATGCTCTATTCCTTGTTTTCCACATGAAACATTCAATGCCAGCTAGATATATTTTAACAATTGTTTTCTCATCACCTATAAACTTTTGAACTCAAACACCCATATAATCCAATGATTTTGGTTGTGCAGGGGAGTCAAAAGAACATTGGAAAAAAGACCAAATAGACCTAGGTACAACACATCCAAGATTATATTTGGTAAGTGTCCCCCCCCCCCCCCCCCCCCCCCCCACACACACACACACACATCAGTAGCCATAAGAAAAATTAAATTTTGCAGGCAATTTAATATTCCATAGCTGTTTAAAGATTTTGGACGGAGGTTTGGTATGAAGGACACTTTATAGAGATTTTACTATAAACCCTTTCTTCCCAAGCTTCCTTGTCACTCTATCAGTACTCTCTGTAAGTTCAACCTAGTGAATGATGTCCAGAAGTTTAGCCCATTCACCAGCCAAATCACTCCATAAACACCTCCTAAAAACCAAACATGTCCCATTTGAAGTGACCACCTTATTCAATGTGACATTTTTGCTAAAGGACATGTCAAACACTCTAGGGAATTGTTCCCCTATAGTCCCACTTTTATGCCACGTATCTCTCAGACACCCCAATCCTTTGACAAAATGATACTCCCTTTGTCCTGAAATACCCTGCATTCTGGGTTTAGTTAAGGTCAAACTTTATATTGAAAAATGTATGTACACCTATAATACAACATAAGTACCATTAGAATCGTCATAAGATATATTTTCATAATATATACATTCGGTGCTATAGATGTTATAGTTTTTTCTATATATTCTACCAAACTTTATAAAGTTTGACTTTGACTAAACCCATAATACAGGGTATTTCAGGACAGAGGGAATACTTCCTAATGCCTTGCTCCTCCTGCCATAGCATCCTCCCCTATAAACAACACATTTCTTCCTAACCCCCTACTAGCGAACAATAAAAGAACATCATATAAAATAGTATAATTTAGGACAGACTAAAATTAAGCGGAATTACTCTAGATCCAATGTCTAGAAGTTTCCCCTGCCAACAACCCAACTTCTTTTCCACCTTCTCCTGATCAGGCCTTAGGTGTGTATTAAAAAGCATTTTCTTATCCATGGATACCTAAATATTTTCCTGACTTACATGTGAAAATTTCGTCATAAATATGGGCCTCATTCACTTTTGACGAAATAAATTTTTAGGCCAGAGATTTGTTCAAACAAACATAGCACGAATTTCCCATTTCTTGCATTTTCAAAACCCTCGTCAAGTAGTAAAACGGTGTCATCTGCATATTGGATACAGTACGTAATTTTAACACTTGTTCGGTCGAAAGCTAATGACTAACTTTGAACATATACAGCAGCATTAGTGCTCCAGATCGGCCACCAGGGATGAGTAGGCCGGATGCACGTTGCTAACGATGAATGAATTGAGCCACATGGCCATGGGGAACCGAGCATGGAGGCCAGGAGAGAAACCTGTAGCTGCTGCATGCGCGTGTCAGGTGGTGAGAGAGACGACGGCGGCGGCGGCCCGGGCTGGTTTGGATCCTCCAACGCCATTGGAGCTCGCAGCATTCATTTCATTACCTGACCTGACCTGACCGGATCCCTGCACTGCACGTAACTCGACGCAGACCGGTCTTTGGATCCTGCTGCGCTCGATCTCGATCTGTATTCTACTACTCGATCTGGATATCTCCCTTTCCGCTTTACGGTTTGGCAGAGCACTTCCATACCTAGATCGACGGGCTTGGCCTTGGCCAGCACCACCGTTTTAACAAAGCAAAGTTCAGAATCGCAAGAAAGTTCAGAGTTACATGAGTATATATACTCCCTGTACTGTATGTAAGCATACGGATCGGAGTAATGTACGCTTTATCCTAAATCAAAACTAATAAAGTTTAAGTAACTTTATAAAAAAAGTAGTAATGTTTTGACTCCAAATTGGTACTTATGTTTTCAAATTTAATTTCATAATATATCGATTTGATGTAATACCTTGTTATACTTATAAAATTAGTCGAATTTAATAAAGTTTGACTTAAAAAGATAGAAGTACACTAATTTAATTTGCGGACAGAGCCACTTTAGCACTGGATTACTGTTAAACTAATGCTGTGCTCTGCATCTGCGTCACCGGCCGGCCACGCGAAACAAGTAGTAAATCCATCCAAATTCAGGATCACGTACGCACGCACGCATGCAGAGGCAGGACACGCATCGCTCATGATTGCCTTGGCCGCTAGGCGAGAACAAGGACTAGCGAACAATGCCTCCCCATAAGAATCTCTCTCTCCCCCCTCAGATCACTCGCATATGCATGCCTGCAATGCATGGCCGGCCTTTGAGTGGCCGACGAAACAATGCATGCATGGCATGGCCAGGAAAGCCTAGCGCTTGACCGGTTGTTTTGCCCTGTATTTTTTGGTGTGGCTCGATCGATATGAGCATGCACGAGAAGAGACGTGACTAGTCCATGCTGCTTATGCATTTAAGCCTGCTTTACACTAGTAGTACTGTATATACTATAAGCAATGATGACATGCTTGCTTTTGAACTTGAGCACATGGCAGGGCAACAATGCAATGCATACGAATGCATGAGCATGAGAGAGGTTAGCATGGCACACACCTGACCGATCGATGACAATTCATGGCGAGAAACTTGATAATGTCTAGCCAGGACTGTTGGAGCGTTAGTTAATGTCATCCGAACGGCGCCTCGTTTGTATCCTACGAATACTACAATCGAGCTAGTCTGAGGTTACTTGGATGAATCCGAAAAATAAAGCTAGGGCCGCGCGGCGCTCCAGCGGCCCGACCCATCCGAATAAACTCGTCCGGCTTGATTTATCCATGCACCTAATCTGGTCATCGGATGCGTCTGTTCGGACGTGCGAGGACAACGCGGATGTCTTGCTCGCATGTGCCACTGGCCCACCCACCAGCCACCGCGACCCGCGGCATTGATTCAGACGCGGGCAACGGCACCTATTCACACGCAACCGCAGTATCGATTTAGAGGCGCTGGCGGAAGGCTGACCGGCGACAACATGCGCCATCAATGGCGACGAGATGACACGCTGACCCACGGGACGCCACTTGCGTTCCCGCGCCGACATTGATGGCGAAGGAGCGGGAAGCTGCATGTCGCGACCGAAGGGGCTATTTAACCCTGTGCTCGTCGGTGCCGCACTCCTCACCTCTCGCCATCGCAAACCCTAGCAGTCATAACTGCCACCACCACCAAAGATGAAGAGGCCGTCCTGGCTAAAGAAGGGGAGGAGCAAGAACGACCATGAGGCGTCTGGCTCTAGAAGCTAGCGCTCCCGGCTGCCGGCCTTCCTCCGCGGCACATCCTTGCCGCCTCCGCCGCGGCCGGAGGAGTTTTAGGGCCGCCCCGTGGGGGACTACCCGCCACCGCGGGAGCGCCACAACTGGCGGCACTTCCGCGTCACGGACTGCGAGCTCCGCTGGAGGGAGGGGCACGACAAGAAGCACCCGGATGTCTCCCTCCCCACCGGCTGACACTTGAACCAGGACCGTGTCCCGGTGCCGCCCGTGCCCAAGGCGGGCAAAAGGCCGGAGGAGGAGATCCGCTGCCGGATCAGCAACCTCCCGCAGTGCCAACAGTGGGAGAGGGGCTTCTAGAGCGAGGCCTACTGGGTGGAGTTCCTCGAGTGGGAGCACAAGGTGTGGCATTCGACCACCATCCACCATGACCTAATGTCGGGGAAGGTCTACGACATCCCCGACATCGACTCGGATGACGAGGGCGCCGTCAACCACTCCGATGCCGAGCTTGGCAGCAAGGACGACGACGAGGAGGATGACGATGATGATGACATCGTCGTCAAGCATGAGGTGGTGGACAACGTCACCGCGAACCTGCCCTCGGAGTACCGCGGGGTGCTGGCGCGGGGCTACGAAGAGGACGACTTCACCGAGCAGGCCATTGCGGCCAGCGCTCGGGGGAGGAAGCCCAGTGGGTTGGCTTCGAGGAAGCCGTCTAACCGGCCTGGTGGCGTAGGCAAATGCCCAGCTGCCTCCACTGTCGCCGCTGCCGGGATTGGCGCCAGCGATCGCTCCGAAGGTGGGAATGGAGCTGCCGCACCTCCAACACAGTTGGGCGTCGTGGCATGGGCAGGTGATCAATCCACCTGCGCTCGCTACCGTTCCGTCCCTGCCAACGCCCAACTTCTGGACGCCGTCGGAGTACATCGACCTCGGCCCGTAGATGGACGAGGCGGCGCCAGCACGCGAAGATGGGTAGCTAGGGTTAGGATTAGTTTAAATTCTGTTTTTTATATTATGAATGTAAATTAAGCATGAACTTTGCCCTTTTTAGCGCGAACAGTTTATGTTTGAATATGCAAAAAAATGCCTCGCCCATCTTTGGACAAATGGCCATTGGCGCTGGCCGCTGCATTCACCTCCCAAATCAATCAGCGTGACCCAAACGGATAGAAACAGACCGTTTGGGGCGACCAGATAGGTAGGACCGGTGGAGATGCCCTAATCATATGCAATCCGGCTGGTCAGGTATTAGTACATCACCGGTGCATGGGGGCATGTTTGGTTAGTCGGCCGGAATTTCACGTTTTTCCTACTTGGCTCAGTGGATGCTGCATGGGGGGTGGGGGAGATTGCCCTCTAGTCAGGATGGGTTGTTTATTTGTTGCCTATATTTTTGTTTCCTCACTAGGAGAGCCCATATGGCCACTTTGTTTGGTTTTCTAGATTGGGCTCGGCTGGTGCAAAGTTGCACGTTTGGGAGCCCGCATCCGGCCTGATGTGGTTACCTCGTACGAAAAAATGGTGATATTAACAACTAGTCATTAGGGTTTAGGATCTTACATGATCGTTCACATGAATCAGAGCACCTGGTAGTAGACAATCCACATGATCAAGCCGACAATGATGATGTCTTTAATCATACTTGCACCCCCGATAGGTGGAAACTGCTCATGTGGACGAAGTTGTTGTTGAACTGATGGCGATGGAGTGAAATTAATGTTTATAACTTGCGAAGGTTGTGTCTTTTGTAGACGCTCTGCTAAGAACTCAGAGTAGGCATTTTGTGCCTGCTCTAGAGTCTTAAACCCATTATGGAGGTTGTGGTGGTAACCTGTCACTTGCTGGCTGCACTCCTCCCATGTCTTGTAGATTCAGGGCTGCTTCCCGTAGTAGACCATATACCAGTTGTATTTCTATAAGACATAACAAAGGATCACAACTAAAACAGGTAGATCATGTTCTCAAACACAAGGCAATAAACATAAACTAGTTAAGAATGTATGATCATACGGGCACACGCATTAGCAGTTTCAACCTACCAAGTTAGTGTGATCTAACCTATCACCACCAATATCTATGGTGTCATACTACCACCACATCAAAAGGGGTGAAATCCTATAATCGCATAAGTTCTCCATCATGTGAGGGGTTAGTATGTACCACCTCACAGTAAACAGGCATAAGTTTTTATCAAGTCCCTAGCTACTTGAAAATATACAATTTCTTCTTCATCATGCATGCACTACCACTACCATCTCCATGATCAAGGAGAAAGCACTACACATAGTAGTGCTTGGCCAGGAAGGTCCTGAGCCAGAGATCCATGTGGTCCTACACCATTTGAACAAAGTCGTTGACCATAGCCCTGTTGGCGAACAGGTGGCTGAGTGCCACCATCAGAACCTCAGGGTTGTAGCCTTTGGCGGCCATGATGGTGTCGTACAGAGCTGGGTGTACATTAGGAGGGGAAGCAGTGGTGATGGCGGTTGCCACCGCTTTCACGGCCTCGGTCATGCATATGATGGCGACAATGTCCTCCTCTCCCAGCAGCGACCTCTCCCACTTCTTGCAAGGATCGAAGCCAGCAACAACGTAGCCATTTGTGTTGTCGGCTTGACCAACACCGGTAGCAAGAGAACCTATGGCGGCATAGGTCTCGGCCTCATCATAAAGCACCACTGTCTCCGAATCCTGGGTCTGCATGTATTTTGGGTTTGGATCGCCAAGAGGCTCACTAGAGCCATTGCAAACCTGCCAGTGGCAAGGCCGTAGGAGAAGATGACGTCCATCTACCTATAGTTGGCGACATGCTTGTTCAGATACTCGACATCCTTGGGGTGATCTAGAGACATGAAATTGCAGGGAGGTTAGCGAGGTTACACAAGGGAATCATAGTGACGTTACTGAAATTAGTTAATACCGAGATGTGTGATGGCGCCCAGTACTTGTCGTTTGACGCTTCATTGGAAACCCCAAGATCAAGGTATGAAGCAGCACAACAACAAGTTTCTCTCAGTAAGAAATCGAGGTTATCAAACTAGTAGGAGGAAGGAAACATCACACGGGTGTTGCTAGCAACGCGGAGACCTGCACAACACAAACTCAAGACTTTGCCCCAACGAATCAGTGAGGTTATCAAGCTCACCGGTTTGTTGTAACAAAGGATTAAACGTATGGTGTGGAAGGTAATGGTTTGCACCAAGTAAACAAGTAACAGTGGAAGATGTATCAATGGTAAAGATTGGACCGGGGTCCATAGTTCACTAGAGGTGCTCTCCTTAAATAAACAACATAGCATGAATGGTAAACAAATTAAAGCGGGGCAATTGACATGCACTAAGCAAGGCATAACAATGCAATTACTAGTCAGAAAGATCCTATGAGGTTAATTGGGCAATACAACAAGATACATAGACCGCCATTCAACTTCATCTATGAATAGCAGGCTTTTCATGAGCTACAAACACATAATTTCTATCAAACTCAAAAATAGTGGGATTAAAACCTTCACAGGTTTTATCCAAATTAGATATTTCAAAAAGATCCACAGGAACATAACATTCATCCTCCTTTGGTAAGCATGGAGGACAATCAAATAATGTAAGAGCTAAGGAGTTACTCTTATTAGAAGGTAGACATGGGTAGATCCATTCTTCCTTCTTTTGTTCATCACTCTCCTTCTCTTTTTCATCTAATGAGATTCCAGTTTCAACAATTTCTTCTTCCATAGGCTTCTGCAAGGCATTAGTCTCTTCCAAATGTGGAAAATGCCTATTAAAATATTCAAGAATATAGCCATTTTCTCCCTTGTAATTGTCAAAGCAAAATTTAAGCATCTCAAAAACCTCATATTTATAAGGTGCATCATCAGTATTTTCAAGCAAACTGGCAAGTTCAAATGCACCCTTGAAAGCAATAAATTCTTCAATTTGTTCCACATCATCAAAATCATAATTTCCTTTAACATAAGAGGATATGGTAACATTATCATTATACTCACATTGAAAAGGGAGGTGTTTATACCTCCTGCAGCAATAAGCTTTATCAAAGCAATATGTAACATTATAAGTAGAGCACACGTCTCTAGCAATAGTATTCAACCTATCAATTTGTTCCCACAAATGTTTCCCTTTTTGTGACAAACAGTGTTCCTTATAATAATACATTTGTTCTTCCGTGAACCCACCTTGCCAATAATAACTAGTTTGAAAGAAACCATCCATTGATAGAAAGCATAACCAAGCAAGGCAACAACAGACCAGCAACTAGAGGAGGAACTAATTTTTGTTTTGTTTTTGAATAAAGCAAGCAAACCAAACTAGACTAATTTTTTGGTTTTTTTAAAAGAGGCAAACAAAACCAAGCAAAACAAACAAACAAACTAAAACAAAGTAAAGAGAAAGGAACTGAAGGACTCCCCTAGTGAAGACGTCCTTGGCCTCCCGGCAACGGTGCCAGAAAATAGCTTGATGGCGCCCAGTACTTGTCGTTTGACGCTTCGTTGGAAACCCCAAGATCAAGGTATGAAGCAGCACAACAACAAGTTTCTCTCAGTAAGAAATCGAGGTTATCAAACTAGTAGGAGGAAGGAAACATCACACGGGTGTTGCTAGCAACGCGGAGACCTGCACAACACAAACTCAAGACTTTGCCCCAACGAATCATTGAGGTTATCAAGCTCGCCGGTTTGTTGTAACAAAGGATTAAACGTATGGTGTGGAAGGTAATGGTTTGCACCAAGTAAACAAGTAACAGTGGAAGATGTATCAATGGTAAAGATTGGACCGAGGTCCATAGTTCACTAGAGGTGCTCTCCTTAAATAAACAACATAGCATGAAGGGTAAACAAATTTAAGCGGGGCAATTGACATGCACTAAGCAAGGCATAACAATGCAATTACTAGTCACAAAGATCATGTGAGGTTGATTGGGCAATACAACAAGATACATAGACCGCCATCCAACTGCATCCATGACTAGAAGTCCACCTTCAGGTTATCATCCGCCCCCTCTAGTATTAAGTTGCAAGCAACAGACAACTGCTTTAAGCAAAGTGTGTAAGGTAAACAGTCCACGTGTTCCATGAACAAGAGACCATTGTTTTCTCCCTAGTAGCAATAGCACATCTACAACTGAAGAGATTTTTGTCACTTCCCTTGGAAACTAGAGGCATGAACCCACTATCGAGCATAAATACCCCCTCTTGGAGTCACTAGCAACTACTTGACCAAGATAACCACTAGCAACAGAGAGCATGCAAGATCACAAACAACACAGACATGATAGAATCATAAAGACAAAACTATTAATCAAACCAACATAATAATCTTAATATCCATCGGATCCCCGCAAACACAACATGCATGATTACAAATAGATTAGATCTTGATCATGAACGGAGCTCACGAGATCTATACATGAAAGCACAAAGGAGGAGATACAACCATCTAGATACTACATGGACCCATAGTCCAAGGTGGAACTACTCACGCATCATACCAGAGAGAAGGCCTCCGGGATGATCTCTCCTCCGGCAGGGTGCTGGGAAGAACTTCAGATCCCCCGATCTAGGGACGATGGTGGCGAGAGCTACAGACGGTTTCGTGGAGATTTGATCGGGTACTCAAGGTTTCTGTATCGGGGGCTTCTTATAGGCGAAGGGGGAGACCGAGGCGTCCGCCAGGGCGACCAAACCCTAGCCAGGCGCGGGGTGGGGCCCACCCGCGCCTCTGGCCGGCCCCTCGGGCACTCCTCTGGACTTCTTGTTCCCCACGGAAAGTAATTGACTTTGTCCTTTGTCCCGTCCAATTCCGAGAATATTTCTTTACTAACTTTTCTGAAACCAAAAACAGCAGAAAACAGGAAACTGACAGTGTGGCAACTTGTTAATAGGTCAGTACCAGAAAACATGTAAAAAACACCTCAAAGTGTGGACAACTAAAGCAAAGTAGATACTAAACAAGCATGGAGCATAAAAAATTATAGATACGTTTCCAACGTATCAATGTGTCCCATGTAGTGAGCGTCCTCTAAGATGATTGTGTAGGTCTCCTCGTCCCAGCTAGCTCTGCTAAGGTCTCTGAGCGGGGGACATCGCCTGGTCCCTACATTTACGAGGTGGTTATACACCTGCTGTGAGGACACCTCGATGCCACAAAATTCAAACACGTTGAGGGCAACAGTGTTGAGGTGCACCTCTTTGAACCCCTTCTTTGTCCTCGTGCCCCCTTGCACGAGCGGGGTCTGCCCCCGCAGAAATGCCAAAAATTGGTGTTCTCAGCGGGCCAACTTTTGGCCTGCTTTAAAAATCGTGCCATGCAGCAAACTCATGCAGGCCGAATAACCAAACAGGATTATTTTTTCTTGCCGGATGCGAGAAACGGGAATCCGGCCTACCAAACATGCCCTAGGTATCTAACTAACTCCAGTTTATAATACTACGAATCCATAATAAGTGTAGCTCATCTAGTATAAATTTTGTACAAACTTTAGATTAGATAAGCCACACTTATTATGAATCGAAGGAAGCATAAGATGTTTTAATTTTTTTGTAAAACATACCTATGTATATAGACCACGAGAGAGAGAGCACGCATGGTGTCACTCATGTTAGATTGATCTCTAACGTGACAGAGCCCAACGGCCTGCCACGCCCTGATCGGGGGTGCCCAACCTTATCTTGGTTGGTGGGCCCCTATCGCCGCGCTATATAAAGAGGTGGGGGACCGGCTACACTCGATACGAGGTTCATCGTAGTGCGGCTCGCCCTACCTACATCCCTACCGATCTAGGGTTAGCGTGAGCCAATGGGAAGCTTTTCCACCACCGCACACCCACACCGTCGCCCCTATTACCCATGGATGCTAGCAGCAGGGCCAACTCCGGCATCCCCTCTGGCTCCTGCTCGTCGAGCCAGGGCGCAGGTAGTTCCCCTCCTCTCCGATCTCTCTCTCTCTCTCTCTCTCTCTCTCTCTCTCTCTCTCTCTCTCTCTCTCTCTTTCTCTCTCTCTCGGATCTACGAGTTTCAACCCTACAGTACCGCTAGCAAGACTAGACTAGTTCTATCAATGGTATAAGAGCATCTTAGATGCTAGCTTCTTTGGTAGAAAAGCAAAATAACAAAACTAAAAAAACCTAGATCTAAAGTGCGCCCTTCCCTACGGCTGCGCCGTCCCCCTCGATTCCTATGCCCATCGGCAAGTTGAGGCATAGGGAAGAGGACACACCCCTTCGGGGGCAAAGAAAAATCCCCAAAGATTAAACCCTAACCCTAGTTCTTCCCAGATCCAGCACCCAAAAGCCCCAAACCACTCCTCAAGTCCCCAAAGAAAATCCCCAAAGGACCGAGATCCCCACAGAGAAAAACCAAATCAAATCAAAAAAGGGGAGCCGGCCGTCGTCGGCAAAGAGCACTTCCACTTGGCCACTTGACGGCGGCGCACCCACCCACCGGTGGATGCGCTCGTCGGCAAGGAGCCAAGGGAGTGCTGCCGCTTCCTCTCCTCTCTCCGCCTCACCATGTTTCGCGTGGGGTAGTGGGGGAGGGAACTGGAAAGAGAAAGGGGAGAAGGAGGGAAGGGAGCAGCTAGCGGGCTGGGAAGAGAGGGGACCGCCGGGCGGTGCCGCCTCGCCTCGGACCATGCGGCGCAGCCGCCAGACATAGAGAGAGGAGCAGGTGGGGTGCTCGCAGGGTGGAAGGGGGCAGATGTTTTAGGGTTAGACGGGAGGGGCTACGGCAGGCGGTTTTGTCCCCGCGAGGCGCGTGGGGGGCCATCAGATCTAGGGTAGCTGCATCGTGCGGCCAGGATTGCGGCGGCGGGGGTTGCTACGGGCAAGCGGGATCTTTGGGCGAAGTGGAAGCGTGGCTGGGCTGCTGTCAAGCGCATGTAGAAAGAGCGTTGTTAGATAAGCCTTGGCAGTGGCGGTAGGGCCGGGTTGGTCAAGGCTGCGCGTCAGATGGCAAAGTGGCACCAAATAGCTAGCGCCATGTCAGGGAAGTCTTGCTTGCCACGAGGCCATGGGCCTTGTTATTTCCAGCACAATTGTTCTTTTTTTTACATAGTTGTTTCTTTAGCTGTTTTTTAATGTTTTGCTTAGTTTTTTAAGCAATCTTCATACAGTTTTCTCTATTCAAGTATTACAATAAAAGCTTTGATTAGAGAATATAAAAGTGACAGATTTTTTCTGTAAAGTTTTAAAGTTTATGAATCTGGTAATATTTTTTCCGCTGCAAATAGTCGATATAAATTGCTTGAGTGCAATAAAGTGTTTATTATTTTTTTAAGATGTGATAAAGTAAATATTAAATTTGATTATACTCCTGTTATTAAATGACCAATGTTATTAATAGCATGATCATGATCTATTTATTATGTATCAAAGGTGCATTTATTTTATTTTTGCCCAACGATGATATAATCTTAATGACACAAACAGTTGTATGCTTAATTTATACCAACGTTGGATTAATGCATACAGTTGTTTTTTGTTGTCTCACATATTTTATGGTTTTTAGGAGGTCTCAACCTCATGACTTGCCTAAAGGACATTCCAATGCTCAGAGGGGATAACTACACTGAGTGGAGGAAGAAAGTAGACCTGGCCTTTGTCTGTGCCGAGGTTGACTGGGTTGTCGAAAATAAACAGCCAGTCAAGCCAAAGGACCCAATGAGAGATGATGCTGAGGATAATGCTGCTTGGAAAAAGAGAAAGAGGGACCATGCTCCAATGGAGCTGGCATAGATAACCAAAAGTGGGTCAATGCTAACAAAAAGTGTTTGACCTTTGTAAAGAATACGATTGAGAACGCAATTGTTGGCTCAATCGAAGAGTGTGACTCTGTTGGGGAATATCTAGCAAAGATAAAGAGCCAATTAGTTGGCTTTTCAAAGATCTATGCCACCCAGCTGCTCAAACAACTGGTAACAAAAAAGTATACTGGAGGGCCACATGGCATCAGGGAGCACATCTTGAGGATGAGCAACATGGCTGCTAAGTTAAAGCCCATGGATGCTGACCTCGAGCTCAAGCCTGCTCTTTTGGTGCATCTTGTCATGGCCTCTCTTCCCAAACAGTTCGAGAACTTCATCATTAACTACAACATGTCTCCTGAAAAATGGGACATTGAAAAGACCATTGGGATATGTTCTCAAGAGGAAGAAAGGCTCAAGTCCATTCGCGGTGGTTATTTGAACTACGTGAAGGACAACATGAAGAGAACCTTCAACAACAACAACCATGGTGGTTCCCCTTCCAAACCACATGGAAAAGGCCCCCTCCAGCATTAGCATCAGCAGAGTCTCCCTGTGGACAAGGACCAGTGTCACCACTGCAAGAAGCCTGGTCACTTCAAGAAAGATTGCCCAATACAACTCAAGTCCATAATGGCAAAGAACAGTAAAGACACAGTTTATTTTGTAAATGAATCCTTGTATGAAAAGTTTTCTAAACTACTTGGTGGATTGACTCTGGTGCAACTGTTCATGTTGCCAATTCTTTACAGGTATTCCATTCGACAAGGACTTTGCAAAGAAGCGAAAGATGCATTGAGGTCGCGAATGGAGTGCAAGCAGAAATTGAAGCTATTGGCGACATCCCTTTGGAGCTAGCTGATGGTTTTATCATTCCGCTAAAAGATGTTTTATTTGTTCCTTCCATCCATAGAAACTTAATAAGTGTGTCGTGCTTGGATAAAGACATGTATGAATGTTATTTTGGACATGGAAAGTGTGCCATTTGGTTTAAAATTCTTGTGTGGGTATTGCTTTACTTCATGATAATATTTATTTGTTATACTTGCATGATAAAGTGTTTTCTCTGTGTAATGTGAGTGAGCAAGTTTCCTTGTCGAACAAAGAACAAAATAAAAGAAAGCGAACTCATGACTCATCGAAGTTATGGCACTTCCGATTAGGCCATATTTCAAGGGGAAGAATAGAAAGACTCGTTAAAAAAGACATTCTTCCTCCGTTAGAATTCTCAGATATCAAAGAATTCATAGATTTCATAAAAGGAAAATATGTAAAGCAAATAAAAAGGATGCAAACCGAAGTATAGCAACACTAGAAATCATTCACACTGATATTTGTGGACCGTTTCCTATAAAAAGTGTGGATGGTTATGATTCATTCATAACATTCACGGATGATCACTCCCGATATGGTTATATTTATCCAATTAAAGAAAGATCTGAGGCATTGGATAAATTTAAAATTTTCAAGGCTGGAGTTGAAAATCAGCATGATAAAAGAATTAAGATAGTCCGGTCCAACCGTGGGGGGGGGGACTACGGTCGGCACACTCTATATGGTCAAGTACCTGGACCTTTTGCAAGATTCTTACAGGAAAATGAAATAGTCGCCCAGTATTCTATGTCGGGCGAACCTCAGCAAAATGGAGTAGCTGAAAGGCATAACCGTACTCTCATCGATATGGTGTGCAGCGTGATGAGCTATTCCACCCTCCCATTGGGATTATGGATGGAGGCGCTTAAAACCGCCATTCACATTCTCAACAGATTACCAAGTAAGTCGGTACCCAAAACACCGTACGAGTTGTGGACAGGCAGAGTCCCCTCTCTGTGCCACTTGAGGGTCTGGGGGTGCCCAGCTGAGAAAAAAGTTTTCAATCCAAACATTGCAAAGTTAGACCCCAAAATAGTGTCTTGCCACTTCATTGGCTATCCAGATAGATCAAAAGGTTATCGTTTCTACTGTCCTGACAGATACACAAAGTTTGTAGAAACAAGACATGCAGTCTTCTTGGAGGACGAATTGATGAGGGGGAGCACGGTAGCTCGGAAAATTGATCTTGAGGAGAAGAGGGTGCATGCACCAATCCGATGACTCAGGAGCCTTTTTCTCGCTACCTGTTGTGCCACCATCTACAACCCCTGAGGTTGTGGTGCCGGCACCTGTTGTGACTCCACATGTGACAACTCAACAAATATGCTAGAACCTGTCCGTCAGGAGCCGCCTGAACCCACTATTGAGCACGAAAGGGAGCCGGAACAGCCACACTCATCAAATATGCTAGAACCTGAGGCACGAAATGATCAAGAGTCCGATGAACTCAGAAGGTCTAAAAGATAAAGAAGACCAGCCATTTGTAAAAAAATTACAAAGTTTATAACACAGAAACAGTTCACATGGAGGGCGATCCTACCCTATATAAAGAAGCCATGAGAATCCCTCACTCAGCCAAGTGGGTGGAGGCAATGGAAGATGAAATGAAATCGATGAGTTCCAACAATGTTTGGGACTTAGAGGAAATTCCTAAAGGATCCAAAACAGTAGGATGCAAATGGGTCTACAAAACAAAGTATGACTCCAATGGGAATGTAGAAAAGTACAAAGCTAGACTTGTGGCAAAAGGCTTTACGCAAAGAGAAGGGGTAGATTACAATGAGACTTTTTCTCAGGTCTCATGTAAGGATTCCTTCAGAATCATAATGGCACTAGTTGCACAATTTAATTTAGAGTTGCATCAAATGGATGTTAAGACAACATTTCTAAATGGAGATTTAGAAGAAAATGTTTACATGAAACAACCCAAGGGTTTATTTCTTGGAGGGGAACGAACATATGGGATGCCGACTAAATAAATCCATTTATGGCTTAAAGCAAGCCTCTAGACATTGGTATTTAAAGTTAAATGATACAATCAAAAGATTTGGATTTAAAGAGAATGTTGAGGACAACTGCATTTATGCAAAGTTTAAAAGTGAGAAATACATTTTCCTAATTTTGTATGTGGATGATATCTTGCTTGCTAGCAGCGATGTCAGTCTACTACTAGAAACAAAGAAGTTCTTGTCTTCAAATTTGACATGAAAGATCTTGGTGAAGCTTCTTATGTTTTGGGCATAGAAATTCACCGAGATAAAAAGAATGGAGTGTTAGGACTGTCGCAGAAGGCATATTGTGAAAAGATTCTAAAGAAATACAATATGCATGTGAGTAATGCAACACCTGCTCCCATAGTCAAGGGCGATAGTTTTGGAAAATTTCAATGTCTAAAGAACCAGTATGAGATTAATCAAATGAAGTCAGTACCATATGCTTCGGCCATTGGAAGCTTACAGTATGCACAAGTGTGCACTCGCCCTAACTTAGATTTTATCACCGGGGTACTCGGTAGATATCAAGAGAATCCAGACATAGAGCACTGGAAGATGGTAAAAAAAGCTTTGCGTTATATGCAAGGCACAAGAGGCCTCATGCTAACATATAAAAGATCTGATTCCCTAGAAATAAGAGGGTATTCAGACGCAGATTTGCGGGAGATAAAGATGACAGAAAGTCCACGACATGATATGTCTTTACTCTCGCATGAGGTGCTATTTCGCGAAGAAGCGTCAAACAGTCAATAGTTGCATCATCTACGATGTATGCAGAATTTATAACATGTTATGAGGTCATGGGACAGACGTTATGATTAAAGAAATTTCTATCCGACTTGAAAGTGGTAGACTGCATCAGCAGGCCACTAAAGATGTACTCTGACAATGAGCCCGCGGTATTCTATGCTCACAACAACAAGTCGAGTAATGCTACAAAGTCAATAGATATAAAGTATTATGTTGTGAAGGACAAAGTCCAGGATTAAACTATAAGTCTCGAGCATATAAGGATAAAGTATATGCTTGCGGATCCGCTAACAAAAGGCTTACCATCCAATGTGTTCAAGGAACACAGAGCCGACATGGAATTAATGGAAAGCCTATGATTCCTGGACTACAGGGGCCCAAAAGTAACAGTTTTTGTTTCAAAATAGAAAGGTATATAGTGGTTGTATGATTCTATCGGCAATTGAGCTGAAACGATAAAACATGCTCTATGTACCGATCTGTGATGAAACGAGTAAAGTATAAAGTATAAAGTTAAAAGTAAAGTCGAGATCAAGGGGGGAATGTTAGATTGATCTCTAACGTGATAGAGCCCAACGACCTGCCACGCCCCTAACTGCGTCCTAATCAGGGGCGTCTAACCTTATCATGGTTGGTGGGCCCATGTCGCCGCTCTATATAAAGAGGTGGGGGGACCGGCTACACTCGATACGAGGTTCATCGCAATGCCGCTCGCCCCACCTACATCCCTACCGATCTAGGGTTAGCGTGAGCCGACGGAAAGCTTTACCACCACCGAACACCCACGCCGTCGCTCCTATTCCCCATGGACGCTAGCAGCAGCGCCAACTCCGGCATTCCCTCTTGCTCCTACTCATCGAGCCAGGACGCAAGTAATACCTCTCTCTCTCTCTCTCTCTCTCTCTCTCTCTCTCTCTCTCTCTCTCTCTCTCTCTCTCTCTCTCTCTCTCTCTCTCTCTCTCTCTCTCTCTCTCTCCGAGTTTCAACCCTACAGTACCGCTGCCGAGGCTAGACTAGTTCTATCAACTCACACCCATCACGGCTGCCGCAGACATTATTCATCGTCCGTCCGTCCGGCTTCCCCGGCCCGAGAACTCATTATTGGCCTGCCGGCCACATGAACTGTCTGTCAGCATATGCATGCGTAAGCACTGCATATATATCCATATCACTATATGGTTCTGCGGTTTGTTCACGCATGGCATTGGTCGTCGATCGTTATCTGCCTGCTGCTCAAGTGGGCTAGCAGCCAACAAGCCAGCTTGTGCCCTCTGGGCTCTGGCTTATCCCGATCCATCCTCTAAGTAAATAACAAGGAATTAATGATAGACGAGAATATATATGGTGGTGATTTAAACGCTGTCAGAGGATGATGCCGTAATTCTCTACGCATGTGTTTCATTGCCGTCATCGCCACCACGGGATCATTGGATGCTACTGAAGCACGCACGTACTATATGACATGGATGTCGATGAGTCGATCGGAGCTACTACACTTATGTCCACGTACGTACCGCTGTAACTGCAGCTGCAGACAAGTAGGCACCTACTATACGTTCGATCGATCGTCTTCAGGTGTACAGTGGCGCCTGTAATGTGCAATCATGCATTAAGTAGAGCACGGCGGCGGACGCGCGCAGGGCTTGGCTTGCGGCGAGGAATGCGTATACGATCGACGACATGGGAAAGGGAAGCAAATCTGGCTAGCAAAAGCTTGAATTCATCACACGTACGCACCATGCATCGACCGAACCCCACTCCACCCTGCGCCGATATAAATATGTGAGAGTAGTTCTTTTTGAACTAGCTAACTCCTGACCGTCACAAAAAAAAAAGTTTCTGAATTCCTTCTCCTGTTCATGCATCGATCTTCACTCGGAGCACGTACGTACGTACTAGATCGTGCATGTTGCGGCCGCATGCACGCTCGCGTCTGGTCAGTTGCACCGCGCTTCAAGTACACACGTGATGTGTGGATTATCATATTCAGTTCGCAGCATGCAGCACGCATAGGTTCAGATCTCGCCGGATCTCGCCGACCAGCATGCATAGCCGGTACTGTCCTCTCCAGTCTCGCGATGCCTCAGACCTTACGCTGTCCTGTAAGGTCCTATAGCCGTATTAGTAAGAAAAGGAAGCGGTGACTAGTATATACTCGTCGAAAAATGCGGCGGGTAATGCATGCTCGTCGTGATAGTGATAGAAACAAGAAGATGAACTAAAAAATGGATGCATTTTTACGGACTCTTTTTCCTTAGTCAAACGGACCGCGAAGCGAGTACTACGGTGCAATCAGCGAGCACAGCAAGAGAGCCAGAGGGAGCAGCATCATGCATGCCCCCAGGGCGATCAGAGGACGGGCCCAATCTCCCGCTAGCTCCCTGGCCCGAGCTAACAGGAACAATTAACCGATGGGCCCCTCGCGTATGCGGGCACCCAGGGCCGCGGCCGCGGAGCCCAGCCGCCGCTCCGAGGGTCCAGTGGCGGTTAATGGTGGTCCCGGCCCAGCTCCATAGTCGACGTACGCAACTGCAACCGTTTCTGTAGGCTACCCTTGTGCTGCTTCCTGCCTTCCTGCCCCATGATTTAATTTGTTTATATATGAATATATCTAAACATATTTTACTTTTAGATATATCCATATGTAAATAAATCTAAGTCAATTAATTTGGATCAGAGGGAGTAATAACTAGCGACCGTCAACCATGTCCGCAAAGCAAATTAAATCATGGGGCGACAGCAACGTGACGCATGCCATGCATGCCGATGCCGGGCACCATCTTGACAATGCATATCGGTCGCCCATGGCACTTGTTATCTTGGATCGACACAGAACCGAACAAAAACTATGTTTTCCACTTTTGACCGTGACAAGGGTGCCCTCATGGACTCAAAAACAAATAAAAGCCAAGGTAAACATACCTACAACGTTGTGTTTTCCTTAAAAACCTATATGAAATTGAATTGTTAAGGCGTCGCGTCGTCAGAAAGCCTGCTCTCGGGCGGCCACCGAGGCTAGAGGGAGGGTAGACCCGCCCTAGTCCATGGGCACGGTTAGCGTGTTACTATCTATCTCTTCTTACCTCGATGAAAGATCACTTAGGTCTTTTGGGGCCGATAGATGCTGGCGCTTTTGGCTGGTGGTTGCCATTTCTTTAAGGCATTGTTTCTTAGCTGGATACGGGCTAAGGGTCCATCGGTTGGCCAATGCCGGAGTCAGGCAGTTGTGGGAGTCTGGTGGAATTTAATTGTTGGCAGGTCGATGATTGCCCGCCAAAAAGTCATTATCAACCTATGATATGTCATACTTTTACAAAGGTCGAGCCAGGCATCCTCATAGGGTCGCCAAGAGGTGGCTCCGCCACTAAGCTTGGTGGCTTGTTCCTCTGGATGCCGCCAGTAAAGCTTGGTTGTGTTGGACCACCCTTAATTCCGTGCCACTTTGTTTGTGTCACAATGAAGGTGGTGGTGAGTGGCTCTCCTTGGATCACCTTGATTGGTTTTCTTCATATCATGGATTAGCCGGCTATCGTATCTCTACTTGTGAGGTTTGTGTAGTCGTTGTATTGACCATTGAGTCTCTGGTTGTCCACAATGAGATTATAGTTATCGGATCACGGTGCGAGAGGCAATAATGTAGTAGGAAATTCAAATGGTTGTTATGGTGTTCGATGGGTTTTGGCTAGCATGACCATGCATGTCGGTTGTGGTCAGTGGCACATACAGGAGAACCAGCTTTGGCGTGGCTCCCATAACATGATTTTTTTTTTTGGTTTAGAGTCCCTCTTATTTGAGCTTAAACCTATTGAAAATTATATGTTTTAGCATTTCGGCCCTCCCAAGGATTCTTTCCTCTAGATTTCTTTCCTCAGCCCCCCTCGTATATTTTTTCTAGCTCCGAGCTGGTTGGGGTGTACATGTCCAAGGTTGGATAGGTTTTGTGGATGGCTGCAGTCTTGTTTCTAATTAAATTGGCAACAAATTTATCAAATAAGGCCTCGTTTGTAACGCAGGAACCAAAACACATGAATTGAGATGTAAGGTATTACGGATGCCTCCGGTAACGGGAATCAAAACTAAAATATTGTTTGGATCGTTTGAGGTAGCATGTAGTACATGGATCATAAACCCAAAGAGAAGATGTTTTATTTCCTCCAGAATTTCTATGGAATCAATAGCCCATTCCCATTATCCTAAACCATATCATATTTATTTTGTCTATCCTCCAAAAAATCCCCATGCTTCTCTTTTCATAGTTGAAAGGCAAAGCTTGTGCTAGGATCTAAAAGTAGTTTCCTCCCGCCTCACTGACAACGGGCCGGGTTAGGTACGTTTGCCACGCATTGCCATTGTCTTGTTGGATTTATATTAACGATATACTACTAGTCTACTATCGTACCGAGTACAGTAGTTGCTGTAGTAGTTTGGTCGGTGGTTTCTTAGGCGGGAGATCTGGCATTGCAACTGCAGAGCTTAGCTCACTAGATCTGATGGACCATGCATGGATGCATTATCGCCATCATCGTGTGTGGGCGAGAGTGAGAGTCCGGCCGGCCGGTCGGCCAGCTGCTTGCACGCCGCTGGTGGGGGCAGCCAGCAGCCTTGTGTTGGATCAATCATACAATGCAGCTGAAAATGGACCGATCTATGAGTTGCTAATCGATTGGGAGTGCAGTTCCCATCGATCGATCGATCGGTTTTGGATCAATCAGCAATCAATCAACCGGTCGTTAGCTGCTAGCATCATGCATGCAGCAGCTAGCAGGTCAGGGGCCAACGCGACATGTTTTGGTCTCTACGAGCACCTAACACCTGCGCCCCGGCCGCTGTATTATTGGGCAGAATGGACAAAATAACCCTTCTTTCAAAGAATTTTACAAAATAAATCTTCAGCGAAAGAATTTCACCGGCACTAACCCTTTGGGTAACGTCTAACATAAAGACGCTATGCTCTAAGTGTAGCGTCTTTCTGTTAGGCGCTATGCCCCTGCCTGACGATCGTCTGGCCCGCCCTGGCCCCACCCCGACCGTGTGACACATAGGTGTTAAGCCTGACCGTGTGACGCCTAGGAGCTAAGCGCAATGTGTAGCGCCTTTCTGATAGACGCTATGCTCTAATGTGTAGCGTCTATCAGAGAGGCGCTACACATTGAGACTTAGCTGCCACGTGCGGCCCCCTCCTCACCCGACCCATTCAGTTCCACCAGGCCGCCAGAAGAACACAGAGGGGCGCCGACGGTTCCTCTCTCCCCTCTCTCTCAAATCCCCTCCTAGAAACCATCATATCTGAAGGATTTGCCCATGGATTTGCTTACCAATCTCTCCCTCAAGGTATTCTCCTCCTTTCCCCTCTATTTCATCCAATAAATTTTGCACATTCTCTTCTAATTTGTTTGAAACCCTAGGTCTATTTGGATTCAAAATATGGCCTATGTGTGCATGTTTTTTGTCACTTGCTAGTTATATATTAGTTGTATTTGATGGGGAAGGAGGTATGTTGTAGGTTTGCATTGTATATGATGGTTGCATATGGATTTGTATGAATGTGTTAATAATATTTTCCCATATCCTTTGTAGTTTCTTATAGAAATTAAAACAATGGCCACATGGGATGAACCACTCATTGATGTTTGGAATATATATGTAGGATGGTGTGGCGACTTGAGGATTATTAGGATTCTAAACACCGGGCATACTTGATGGAGGAGAAGCATATGGTAATAAAACTGTGTTGGAAGAAGCATAATGTTTTATCATGTATATATGCAGAAGCTTCGACCCCTCAAGCTTCGGTCTCATGACGTGTCTTTGAATGACATGTCGTATGACGAACAGTACACTGAGTACATGAAGCGGATATGCCTCCTCCCTTTCATCATGCTTGTGAACCGGTCGACGCCAAACCTCAACGCGGCTGCTATCACCGCACTTGTTGACCGGTGGAGGCCGGAGACGCACACTTTCCACCTCCAGAGCGGCGAGATCACCCCTACTCTTCAGGATGTTTCCATGATCTTTGGACTTCCTATCGCGGGGAACCCTCTCTTTATGAACATAGACTCTGACGGGTGGCGCAATGAGATGCAGCTACTTATTGGCATGGCTCCTGTAAAACTTGAGGACAAGAGTAAAGATAGAGTCCCAACAGGAGCGACATACGCGTGGATTCTGGAGAACTTTGCGCACTGTCCGGAGTGAGCCGAGGTTGAGGTGATCGAGACACATGCTCGTGTGTACGTGTGGTACGTCCTCTCTAGGACTTTGTTTGCTGACAGCGGAGGTAGGACCACTTAGTGGATGTGGCTGAAGGCACTAGCAAACTTTGACAACAATATAAGCCGGGGTTCGGCAGCTCTTGCCTACTTGTACCGATAGGTAATCACTTATTATCTACGTTCATTTGTACATGTCGACTCCACATATATGCTATCCTGACCTCTTTTGTATTCACTTGCAGTTGGACGATGTCTGTCACAGGGCAGGCCAAAATGCCGAAATAGGTGGTGCTATGGTTCTTCTCTCAATATGGAGCTGGGATGTCAACACCCGGATTTTTAATCCCAGATGCCTGTTATGTCATACATCGCAATCACAGGATTACCATTTTTGCGAGACATAACAGATTTGGATAACATAGTACATCATCCATTACAAACCATGCATAAGGTCTTACACAAATAAGGATCTCATGATCCAGTTCTTAATACAACTCAAGCAGCGGAATAAAGTAATAATAAAGGTAGCGTAGGCGAAGCTCCATCTTCGGGGTCACAGGCAATGCTGACGATGGGAGATGATCCTAGTTGTCGTAACCTTCCTGCGGTCCATCCTCCTGGTACTCCTCTTCATAGTCTGGCCACGGGGATAGCCAGGGACAAAGCCATGAGTACTCTTTAAGTACTCGCAAACTAATACTAACAAGTTAGGGGGGGGGGGGGTTGTAGTAGGACACTAAGCTCTAGGGTTGTTTTGCAAAAAGCCAGATTTACCTCTACTAAGTTTAGAAGCAAAGAAAGCGAGTTGAAATTTTATAACACCTAAGTGGAAACTTGAATTTCATATCACAACTTTGTTGTGGTCAAGTCAAAGTCTCAATTCATTTCACAAGTCACTTTCAAAACATCTGACGGGGGAAGAGTATGGCCACTCCAACTGTCCATAACCGCGGACGAGGCTATTCGAATAGTTTGACACTCTGTAGAGATTGTACACTTTCACCACAACATTCGATACATCCGTCAGGAACAAATCTTGAATTCACCATACTCAGTATGTGAATAATCAATCCTAACCTTTCAATTACACGCCCTAGTATAGGCACCTCTCCTGTGAGTTTGGCCTCCCAACCATGACCAACTGTCATCTTGGGTACTGCACAGGTGGACAATCTTCACAAGGTAGCCTCAGCTCAGACCTTGGCCGTGAGGGAACCCATACTAAGGTATATAAGTTTCCAGTCAAGCCCTACCCAATTTTCGGGTATTGTGGTTGTACGGTAAAATTGGAATGGTATCGCATCCAGACAACCATCAGTTTTATAAAGGGCTAAGGCTCTTGCCTCAACATTTTCATCATCAAAATCATCAGGAAGTACGTCATGGAGTTCATCATTTGTGTGCAGCAGGCTCGACAAATAGAATGGAATAGTGGAAGAGCTCATTGCGCAGTTGCATTCAACAACTACCTTCGGTGGTTTCTTGCTAGTACTCGTGTCTCCATTTGCCCGCCGTCTTTTGAGGACAAAATATTGCAAGAGTCGTGTGTGTTTGATGACCTTGCCTACAACGAGTACAACAGACATGTCAGGGAGGGGACAAAATATTGTCTTTGGACTTTTTGGCTAGTTCTTGGTTGGCTTGGAACTTGTTGGCTAGTTCTCGGTTGGCTTCGGACTTGTTGGCTACCACTCGATTGGCTTGGGTCTTGTTGGCTACCACTTGGTTGGGTAGTGCTTTCTTCATTTCCTTTTGCTCTTTTCCTTTGGGAACACTTTCTTGCATTGTGCCCTTCACCATTGCACGTTCCCCACCGAGCTCTCTCACCGAGAACTAAGACTCTCTCACCGCGAGCGGATTATTGTAATCCAAATGTCGCCTGCGAGACACCACGAGAAAGTGTGAGCACTCAAGATGAAGCAATGATGACCTTACGCATGTGCACTCGCAAGTCTTGAGCGAGACCTTGAAAGCTCGGCCACCTGTGTTGGACACCATCAGCCGTTGTACCTTCGGGCTCCGTAACTTGGTAAATTAGCTCGTCATTATCAAATTCCATGACAACTTGGGCATCCGCTTTCTTTGAATGAAATTTCATCCAATCATCAACCTTAGGTGGGTACTTGTATTTGTACTTGTTCTTGTTGTCCCCCGCAATCTGCCAGTCCGTTCCAATGGAGTATTTCAGAAAATACTCATTCATCATGTCGAATGTATATCGAACCATTGCTGTGACGAGCAATGCAAGGACACCTTTGAGAAACTTGTTGAGGCATTCTGCCATGTTGCTTATCATTTGGCCATACCTCCGGCCACCGTCATCGAAAGCTCGTGCCCACTTTGTGCTATCTTCAATGTTCCTATCGAGAAACTCTCAACCACCCGCATTGAGATCTTTGTTGAAGTGCAATTTGTTGTACAAGTTTGAGAAAAAACGTTCCATGAAAGCGAGACGACAATCTTGTAGATCATCAGACAAATACTTGCTCTTGCATGCCCTATAGAAGTTTGCACAAAAGTGTCTCATGCACCATCAATGGTGCAACAGAACATGGCCGGGAATATCAATCATCACCGCATTGAGAATTCCTTGATGACGGTCAGAGATAACACATATTTCCCTTTTAAGGGGTAATATCTTGGTTCTCAAAAGATGGAAGAACCACTCCCAATTATCATTGCTTTCCACCTCCACCAGAGCAAACACCAAAGGAATCAACCGGTTGTTGGCATCATTGGCTATTGCAATCAAGATAGTGCCCTTGAATTTCCCGGTCATAAAGGTGCCATCAACGGAGATGACCGGCCTACAATGTTCAAAAGCCCGGACACATTGCTCGAAACCCCAAAATGCACAGCCAAAATTCGAACGATTTTTTCGTTTACTATCCTTGTCTTGTTCCCATAAGGTTCAACCACATGAACCATGCCCCGGTTAGCATTGTCCATCGCTCCCAACAATCTTGGGATTCGGTTATAAGATTCCTCCCAATCACCGTACAACATCTTAAATGTGGCTTGCTTAGCCTTCCATTCCTTCCCATACTTCACCTCGTAGTGAAAGAGGGCTTTCACAAGCTCCATAACCATCTTGATGCTCATTATTGGAAATGACGCGATGTCATTGGAAATCCTATAAGCGAGGAACTCGGAGGTGAATTGCTTGTGCTCGTGCTTCACATCCTTCCCATCCACCACTGGGCCTCGGCACATGTGAGTTGATACACAACTAGATATATGCCAATCGGGACCTCCCTTGAATGGTCTTGCATGCACAATCCAAGGATATCATTCCTCCTCACACTTCACCGTGTAACGCTTCTTGATGTCCGAGTGCACGACCGTGTAAGGACGATGATGCTTAACCGAGAAATCCTTTATCCATTGCTTAAATTCCAACAAGGTCTTGAACCTTGATCCTTTGAAAAAAAAACATTATTCACATGAATGTCATCCCGGTAAGAACTTGTCCTTGGTCCAAGCACTATGCCCTTACCACCATCAACCGTGGATTCATTTGCGAGACTAAGATCACGAAACAAAGTCACATGATGGTCTCGCCGCAATATGGTATCGTGGATTTCGGCCTCTCTAGCCGTGAACCCCTCATCGTCAACTTCTTCTTCGGGACCATCATCATCCGAGTCCGATGCATAGCCTCGAGAATACGGGAGATCACGGTCTATGTCATCTTTAGTGATATATTTTTCCAAATCTCCAACATTGTTGTCATGGAGTTCAATATCATCATCATCTTGACCCCCACAATCATCATTGTCCTCTTCCAACACTTCGTCTTGCTCTTTTGAAATTGGGCTCAATATTTGGGTCAAAGGAGGTTCACTCCATAGCTCTTGCTCTACGGGTGGAGGACTCCTAGTATCCAATGGGGAGGAAAGACGGTTCAAGTCCAAAAGCAATGAACCATCAACCTTATTGGTGCCAAATAGCTCAAGATCTTTGTCTACTGATTCGTCCACCACCTCCTTATATGTAAGCCAACGGTCCTTGGAGAAGATACGCTTGGTCTTCCAACGGATATGCATTCCCAAACCACATTATGTCTTCCCTCGAACTCAACAACATCACTTGGGTTCATCCATTTCAATTCAATCCTCACTTGCTCCAAGAC
This sequence comes from Avena longiglumis, assembly GCA_030063025.1. Lineage (NCBI taxonomy): Eukaryota > Viridiplantae > Streptophyta > Magnoliopsida > Poales > Poaceae > Avena > Avena longiglumis. Next base: position 90,570,185 of record CP125976.1, read on the forward strand.
CTCGACGTAGGTGGGACTATGCTCAAACACCATATCTAGCTCATCCGGGCCCGGTTCTATGTTGCCTTTCAAAAAGGCATCTTTGTCCACATGATAAACATGAACAATTCTTGCCATCCCTAACAAATAGGATAATATGTTCATTATCTACCCATGACAAGATACACAAAAATTATAATAATGATATTACCAAACCATATAGCTGACAAGAACACCCTCCCTTACATAAGCAAACCCTAACCCTAGCCATAACATTTCAATAAACCAAACACTAACATTTCAACAACCCTAAACGCCAATGAATCTAACAAATTTCCAAACATTTCTCCACAAATCAAATTTCTAGGGTTTCAAGCCAAGTCCAACCAAAATGAAAGATTTCAATAGGTCAAAACGGAGGGAAATGAGGGAGGGTACCTCTAGCAGTTGGGGAGGGGCCAAAATCCACCAAATGAAGATTCCTATGTGAGATATTTGAGGGGGGGGGGGGAGAAGAGAGGGGAGAAGGGGACGCCTCCTTGTTCTTTCTCTGCTGGGACGATATGGGACTGAATGGGTCAGGGTGGGGAGAGGGCCTCGCGCGGCAGGGCTAATGTTGGGGATATGCTATATGAGTATCCTCATAGCATGTCACTTATCCGGATAACCCGGGTGTCCCACAGTTGGTAGCATGGCCTATGGCCTGCTGGGCGGCCCAGTTAGATGGATCCAGAAGGGAGGCCCATGCCGGATAAAGTAAGGCTACGGTGGAGTCACCAGCGTACCCGGAGCCTTGGAGTGCAAGATACACAAGACTAGTAATAGACGGTGTAGGACTTTGTAACCTGTCCGGCTAGGACTTTTTCCTGTAACCCTAGGACCTGGCGATATAAGTCGGTCCTATGTGAGCCTTTAGGGCAGACAACTTAGTATCGATTCATACAACCTCGCACAGCGAACCTACCTCTGTAACTCGGCGTATTGCCCTTATAGTGATTTATAGTAGGAGTAGGATTCCGCCACTGTTGTGGGATCTGAATCTAGGTAAGCTGTGTTACCTTGTACCTGTAAACCGTCCGCCTTACCCCACGTCTCTAAACACGCAGTGTGAGGACCCCTCCATGGCGTACTCGTCGGCAATACCACGACAGTTGGCGCCCACCGTGGGGCAAGAGGCGCTTTAGGCTCTTCAGCGGGCGAGGACCAAGATCTTTGCGGGAATCGGCGAAACCGTAGCCATCGGCCATGTTATATTCTCTGGCAACGTTCCGATCGTCCCTCCCGACGAGTTCTGGATCCCGGCGAAGACGAACCCTACGCGGTGTTCAATCGTTCCTATCAGAGACATCCACCTCTTCATCGGTGAAACCGACTCGGGCACTAGTTCCCTGGGAGTCAGAGGAGCATCAAGGCCCGCACGGACCGCCTACGGGCAGGATACGTTCGCGGAAGGATCGACGTTGGATCTCTCCTCGGAGTTTGCCGACAAAGATAGCAAAAATTCAAGGCCCATCCAAACCGCCCCTGTGCAGGACATAAAGGTGGAAGATCACTGCAAATCCACCGGCTTCGCCCGTGCTTCTGGACAACAGAGATCCAAGTTCGTCGGCGTGGTTACCATCTTCGATCTGGCGCGTTGCGTTCAGAGAGAAGCCGAAACCCCCCGCGATTACCTGGACAGGTGGCTCCGTATACGAGCCGATCTAGCCCACTACCCCGATGATAACGCTTTGTATCACTTCGTGAAGGATTGGACCGTGGCACGCTTCTCTGACATTCTTTAAGATGGCAGCAGGCAACAGGACGCCTTACCCTCGAAGAGATGGTGAGCACCGTCAACAACTACGCGGAAGCTGACGCAGCAGCCCAGATGGAGCTTGCGCTCAGAGACGCAGAACCTCCGATTCATCAACCACCACCACCGCCTCCTGCCGCCATTGTCGCAGCAGCACCACCACCTCCAGTCATCGTCGAGGCTATTTCACCTCCACCTCCCGTCATCGAGGAAGTCCTGGCACCCTCCGACTCTGTCATTGACGCGCTTTATGCTGATTTCAGTGCAGATTCAGAGGAGATAAACTTCAGTCCAGAAGAGCTAGACTCTGCTATGCAGGAGATGGAGGAGGAGTACTCGCGCGACGAGCAAGCCAAAAACGCCATCACGTCTCGAGGGGTGTTCGTCACCATTGGGACGGCGATGGATGAAGATCAACCCGGACGAGCTCCGCCTACAGCGTTGGAAAAGGGGAAGGGTCCACTTATTGCTGCTGACGATGATCGCGCAAAAGTCATGCCTCCTCCGCCTAACCCAAAGGTAAAGCTGAACTCGGCACCGGCCCGAGCAACAACAACACCGCAAACTTGCCGCCTCCAGCATCTATGTCTGCAGCAGCCCAAGTTACTCCAGCTGATAGAGTGATGTACGAAAATCTCCTTGTCGAGCCACTAACCATTGCTCATATCTGGAGCGTGACCCATCTTGACGAGAAGCGCCAGCAGCTGCTGGAGGAAGCGTAGGCCATCGCGGAGCAAGGCGCTAAACTAGATCGAGATCTGGTCAACGCGCAGAAGTCCATCGAGAAAGCTAGAGCAATGGAGGCTGAGTACAAGACTTTACTGCAGCAGCAGAAGGCTAAGAAAGCTCCGGCTCGCGTCATCAACGATCCTGGTGTACGACACAATCTAGGATGGGCTCCCTCGAAGCCTGCACATGCCAAGCCATACATTGACAGTGAAGGCAAGCAGGTGATGCCCACCCCACTCCTTAACCTCGCTGTCGCCAAGACCCTTCTGGAGCAGGATAGATCACCCGAGGCAGTGGAACAGGTCTATGACCTAGTGGCCAAGGCGGTGAAGCAGCAGGAAAAGGCCACCTCTCAGAGGCTTGAGTCTACACTCTGCCAATCTAGCTAGTACAATCCGCCAAGGGACAGATCTCCTCTTGATGTCGGGTCCCAGACGGGTTCATCAGAACAAAGAAGGAGGGATGCGCACAATAGGAAGGATGCTATCCCCATATCCTCCGACCACGGAGAAAAGGCCCGACCTCGTCGCCCATCGCCACCGCCCCGATCCCCCCGACATCGCAAAGATTACAAGACTCACCATCGTGCGGATATGCCCCCACCAAAGTAGTGCGGCATCGTCATCCGCGACAACGCGGAGCAGACCCGTCATGACGAAGAGCGCAACCAAGGAGACAAGAGCAGGTCACGCCATGACCCTCTGCTTCCGACAAGCAACCGTGACAGGCGTGAGGCGTTGCAGGAGGGTAACAACAAGAAGGCTAACCCACTGCCACCTCCGCCTTCGTCACCGCCAAGCAGTCACCATGGCGGAGGAGGCCCGCGTCGTTCACACAGCCCATCCCCTGTTGACAAGAAGAAGCAGAACCCGGAGTCGTACGATGCACCTTCGTGGATTGACAAGATCCACGAGGCCCGGGAAGGACCATACCTGGGACCATGTTGCTTTGGACCTGCAATACGGTCCACAACTTACCCCAAAGGCTTCCGGATTGACAAGACCATCAAGCCCTATGACGGCACCGCCAAGCCAGCCACATGGTTGCAGGACTAAGGCAACGCGGTAGAGATTGCCGGAGGCAACACCAACATTGCCGTCAAGTACCTCCCATTAATGTTGGCGGGGACGACCCGTCAATGGATCGACGACTTGCCGCAGAAATCCATCTACAACTGGTTGGACATGCAAGAAGCATTCACCAAGAACTTTGAGGGTACATACAAGCGTCCCTGTACTGTGGGCGATCTACAGCGGTGCGTGCAAGAGAAAGACGAGACATCTCGCGCCTACCTCTCTCGCTGGCTGGACATGAAGAATTCCTGCGCGGGAGTGCACGCCCAGACCGCCATGGCCGCCTTCATCGACGGATTGGAAAGAGGCACGTTGCTTCGACATAAGCTGAAGCGCTTGTAGGACAATCACCAGCTTGACTTGAACCAGATGATTCAGTTGGCTAGTGAGTTCGCAGCTGCCGACGACGATGCTCGCGGCTCCTTGCCGGCAACATCTGTTCCAACTCAAGCTCGGAGGAACAGCAGCACAAAGCGGAAAACCGCTCCAGAAGAAAAGCAATCTACCGAGATGGTCGCTATGACTTTTGTAGGACGAGGTGATGGCAGACAACATGACCGAGGAAGGGGAGCTGGCCGTGGGCAGCAGCGAGGCAGTGAAACAACCTCGGCGCCGCTCCGCGTTCCCCAAACCTACGAGGAGTACCGCGTTATGTCGTGCCCCGTACACCTTGACGCCAATGGCAAGGCCACCCACACCAATCGACACTACAAGTTCGTCAATGACCTCAAGGAAGACCCGGAGTCCGGCTACAAGCGAAGTCGGAAGAACAGACCGCGAGGCAAGGGCAAGGGGAAGAAGAAGGAGGAGGAGTCCAAGGATTCAAGTGATATGGACGGAGACATTGACCCCAAGCACGCCGCCAAGAGCGACGACAAGGGCAAGAACCCCTTCGCAAAGAAGGCTCCAGTCTACCACACTTTCCTTGGCACCCCCACCGTCCGACAACAAAAGACCTCTCTAAGGATCCTGATGGCCACTCTCCCCCAAGTTCCCCAGTACCTGCGTTGGTCGGAGGTTCCAATAACTTGGGACAGTATGGACCACCCAGACCTCGTACCAACGAAGAACCGATACGCCATGGTCATCAACCCCTTGATTGACGGTGTGGAGTTCACCAAGTGTATGGTGGATAGTGGAAGCAACATCAACATCATGTATCTGGATACACTGCAGAATATGAACTTGACGGAGGCAAACCTAAGGCGGACCAACACCATCTTCCATGGCGTAGTTCCTGGTCGGGAGGCTCGGTCCCTTGGGTGCATTACACTTTAGGTTGCCTTTGGCAACGTTAACAATTACCGCCAAGAGCGCATGACCTTTGAGATGGCCCCCTTCAAGAGCGTGTACCACGTCACATTCGGCCGCGACATATTCCACACGTTCATGGCCAAGCCAATCTTCGTCTACAACAAACTCAAGATACCCGGACCAAACAGTGCCATCACTGTATCCGGAAGCTTTACCAAAGCAAGGGTCTGCGAGATCAATGAAGCAGCCGTTGCAGAAGCTGTCCTCTACAGCGAAGAATTCAAAGAGATCCAGAGAAAGGTCAATGACTTAGAGATGCCCGCGTCGAAGAAGCAGATCTCCGACTCCGCTCCTGCGTTCAAGGCCGCCATCGAGACCAAGCCGGTGGAACTTGTGGTAGGCGATGCCTCCAAGGTCACCGCCATTGGGACGAACCTGGATCCCAAATAGGAAAGTGCGCTCGTCGAGTTCCTCCGTGAGAATAGGGACATCTTTTCTAGGCAACCTACCGACATGAAAGGTGTACCTAGGGAACTTGCCGAGCACAGCTTAAACATTGATCCAAAATGTAAACCGGTGAAACAACCTCTACGACGCTTTGGAGATGAGAAGAGACGCGCCATTGGCAAAGAGATAGCTAGGTTACTTAAAGCTAGATTTATCCGAGAAGTCCTTCACACCCAATGGGTGGCCAATCCTGTACTTGTCCCCAAAAAGGGAACCAATGAATTAAGAATGTGCGTTGATTACACCGGCTTGAACAAAGCATGTCCCAAAGATCTGTTTGCTTTGCCTCGCATTGACCAAGTCATTGACTCGACGGCTGGCTCAGAGCTTTTGTGTTTTCTCGATGCATACTCAGGATACCACCAGATCAAGATGAGGAAGTCGGACCAATTGGCCACTTCGTTCACTACCCCATACGGCACGTTTTGCTATGTCACGATGCCCTTTGGGCTGAAAAACGAAGGCGCTACCTACCAGCGGACAATGCGACGTTGCCTCCACGACCAAATTAGTCGGGATGTTCACGCTTATGTGTACGATATAGCGGTGATGTCTAAAAAGTCAAATGACTTAATCTCCGACTTAAAAGAAACCTTTGATAATCTCCGGAAATACAACATGATGCTTAACCCTAAGAAGTGCGTCTTGAGGTTCGGTAAACAATTGTTGGGTTTCATCGTTTCCCAACGTGGAATCGAGGTCAACTCGGAGAAAATCAAGGCCATCTTAAACATAAACCGTCCAACATGCCTAAAGGACATTCAACGACTAATAGGTTGTGTTGCAGCAGTTAGTCGGTTCGTCAGCCGACTTGGAGAGAAGGCTCTGCCGCTGTACAAGTTGCTGAAGAAGGCGGAAAAATTCATGTGGACAGATGAAGCATTGAAGCAGCTCAAGGAGATTCTTTCCTCAGCGCCCATCCTTGCAGCACCCGAGCCTGGAGAGCCCCTGTTAATTTACATGGCGGCAACCAACCAGGTTATCAGCATCGTCGTCGTGGTAGAGCGGAAGGAACCAGGCTATGAGCACGGAGTTCAACGACCAGTTTACTATGTGAGCGAGGTCTTGACAGAGTCCAAGCAGCGTTATCCGCACTACCAAAAAATATCTTATGGAGTATTCCTTGCTTCTCGGAAGCTGAGGATTCCTTCCAGGAGCACCCAATCACAGTGGTGACCAAGACTCCACTGTCCGACATTATCAATAACAGCGACGCTACAGGAAGGGTCGCGAAGTGGGGCATTGAACTCGCCGCCTTCGACATCACCTACAAGAGACGCGACGCCATCAAGTCATAAGCCTTGGCGGATTTTGTTGCAGATTGGACGAAGATGCCAGATACTACTCCGTTGCCAGAGCCAGAGTACTGGGTGATGCACTTTGACGGATCAAAGCTGCTCAACGGCTCGGGGGCTGGTGTATTGCTACAATCACCAACAGGAGACAAGCTACACTACGTTCTGCAGATCCACTTCGAGGCTACAAACAACATGGCGGAGTATGAAGCACTCATTCACGGACTGCGTGTAGCCAAGGATATTGGTATCAAGCGCATAGTTTGCTGTGGAGATTCCGACTTGGTTGCCCAGCAGGTGGCTGGCACCTAGAATGCGCGGAACCCTATGATGGCGGCATATCGAGAAGAAGTGGACGAGATAGCCAAAAGCTTCTTGGGCTACGAAGTCAAGTATGTGCCTAGGGAACAAAACGAGGCGGCTGGTCTGCTGTCTAAGCTTGGATCAGGGCGCAAGCAAATTCCGCCAGGAGTCTTCCTAGAGCACCTGCGCACACCATCTGTGAAGGGGGCCGACATCGACAACCCGGATAGAGCTGACTCTTTCGTCAACATGGTGACTAAGGTCCCTCCGGCTTGGACAAAACTGTTCATGGAATATCTCGAACACGGAACTTTGCCCGACGACGAAGTCGAAAGACGACAAATAGTACGACGAGCAAAGGGTTATACCATAATCAATGGGAAACTCTATAGAAAGGAGCACTACTGGTGTATACCTAAAGTGTGTTTCCAAGCTAGAAGGTGTGGAAATCCTGGGCGAAATCCATCTTAGAGATTGCGGGCATCACGCCGCTCCCCGATCGTTGGTAGCGAAAGCCTTCCGGCAAGGATTCTACTGGCTGACCGCGAAGGCGGACGCTGACAAGCTGGTTGAGACATGCATGGGATGCCAGTATTATGCTCGACAACCGCATGTTCCTGCTGAAGAACCGCGAACAATACCAATAACTTGGCCGTTTGCAGTCTGGGGGCTAGACATGGTGGGACCGTTACAAACGACACCTTGTGGGTTTACGCATCTGCTTGTAGCAGTTGACAAATTCACTAAATGGATAGAAGCTAAACCCATTAGAAAGCTTGATGGGGCAACTGCCCTCAGGTTTGTCCTGGATCTAGTGGTGAGATTTGGTCTCCCACATAGCATTATCACCGACAACGGCAACAATTTGTCACTCGGAGAAGTGGAGGCATATTGTTGGGAGAAAGGCATCCGACTTGATCTTGCTTCTGTGGCACACCCACAATCCAACGGTCAGTTTGAGCGAGCCAATGGATTAATTCTGTAGGGAATCAAGCCACGTCTTGAGGCACCGCTACATAGAGCAGCTGGAGCCTGGGCGGAAGAATTGCCATCTGTGCTGTGGAGTTTAAGAACTACACCCAACAGATCCACCGGCTACACCCCTTACTTCATGGTATATAGAGCAGAAGCCATCCTACCTTCTGACATACTTCACGATGCACCTAGAGTTGCCGCGTACGATGGAGATGACGCTGAAGAATCGAGATGTCTAGATGTGGACCTTCTCGAGGAGGAGCGCGTTTTGGCATGCCAAAGATCCGCCATCTACCAGCAGAAGCTACGCAGGTACCATAGTCGCCACGTTCGGCATCGCTCGTTTAAAGAAGGGGATTTGGTGCTCCGACTTAAGCAGAAGAAGTCACACAAATTATCCCCGCCATGGGAAGGACCGTTCATCATAAGAAAGGCGCTACCCAATGGGTCTTACTACCTTGTTGACAATCGTGAGCTAAAGGATAGACCCAACGAGGATCATAAGCGTAAACGACGTGACCCGTATGATGACTACCCGGAGCTTGATCGGCCATGGAACATAGCACAGCTACGTCCTTTCTACACTTAGCATTTTTTTAACCTAATTGTGTACCTCTTATATGATCAATGAAATAAAGCTCGCTGGTTCACTCATATTTCTAAGTCTTTTACCTCCTTTAGTGTTCATTTTTGGATCATGTAAAACATTTATGCACAAGCTTTGCGTTTGCACTTGTGAAAATTCCGCCTACGGGCATTAGCTTAAGTTTTCTGGTCTACACGTTCTTTGTCGTTTTTATGTGGATTCTGGAGTAATGACTTTTGGCACTTATTGTCGGCGATTTTGTGCTCAGGTTATTGACGGTGCCATTGGGCATCATCACCTAAGCGCATGGTTCCGACAACGAGTCTTCCGACTCACGAAAAGTCAAGCATAAGAACCAAAGTAATGGATAAGCCAGCACTTGCTTAAAACATATATATACATGCTAGAAACTAGTTCTTAAGAAGTAGGAAATAAACAACCATTGTTTTCCGCCTTAAGTTACATCAACAAGTTTTTTCTGCATATTAACCAAAGGTGAAACAAATATTACAAAGTTGTTTTTCACTCCTTTGGTGTAGGCGACTTGGAGGCAGCATCGTCACCAGCCGGAGAATCACCCTCAACGTCGGCACTGTGATGGGACTCGGAGGAATCTTGGTTGTCGCTGTCGATGATGTTCATGGGCACGAAGACGTCGATGTCCACCAACTCGGCAACTCTATTGTCATAACCCGGGAGAGACGACAAGATTGCTTCATGATCAATCTCTTTGCCGTCATCATCGACGTCGGGGATACCATAGGTCACCGTGTCGATGTCGGCACCTTCGTAGTGCGCCTTCACCATTGACAGCGCCATCCTTGCGCCAGCCCGTGCACATGAAGCTTTCCAGCTCGTGATACGCTCGGGGGCTCGGCGCAGAATCTCCGAGTAGTTCGCCGCGGAGTCCGATGCCTTGATGTTTATCTCGAGGGGCTTGGCAATGTCCTTGGCTTGGGTGATGGCGGTGTTGATGAAGTTGCCGACAAGAACCATGCATTCCTTGGCCGGAGGAGGTGATCGGGTTAAACCCATTGGAGCTAAAAATTCCGACAAGGAGTGCATGAGTTCAACAATTCAAAGTATCCAAACTACATGTGGCATCCCGCAAAACCACTACTAGAAAATCGTGTTGTTTTTGTGCATTGCATCATCATGACCGCATGCTCATGTCATCATGCCACATTGCATTTGAGCATCGTCATCATCTTGCAGTTGCTTGCATAAAACTATTTGCAGATAAACCCAGTTTTGTTTTCTAAAACGCCCCATCTTCATTCAAACACGCAAAACCCCTCCGGATTATTTTTGTTTGTCTACTATCGGTTTGCAAACGGTGTTATTAAAACAAATAAAATTTATATTATTTTTGGTGGGGCAGTCGAACGGGCCGAATGACCCGAACGACCGCCCCAGGATTTAAATCGGACCACCTAAACAACCCCCCTAATTCCTAAGTTCACCAAACTACCTACCCACACACCCCCTCCACCTCACCCCCTCCTATCACGAGACGCCACCTCATCCTCTCCCCTCCCCCTGGCCAATCAAACTCTGCCACCTCAGCAGCCCCCCCTCTCTCTCTTCCCACCCCACACACACACCAACCACACCCACAGCCACCTCACCCGCCTGGACCTGCGTCCCACACCCCACGTCCACACCTGCCCCACCCTCTAGACCCGGTCCACCCGCCACGCTACCCACTCCCCACTCCCTCCTCGGCCGCTGGCCCCCACCTCGCGGGACCCACCCCGAGCCCCGATCCTCACTGCCCGCCTTCTCCTCTCCTTCCCACCACAAGCCTGCCCGCCCCGCCACCGCCTCTCACCGCCCGCCCCTCCGCCCTAGCGCCGCCACCCTCTCCCTCCTCTGTTGCACCTCCGCCAAGGCGCGCCCGGCCGCTGGCCTCGCCGCTCTCCTCCCCTCACTGGCCGCCCCTCCTCCCCGCCGCCCGGCTCTTCCCTCGCCTCCGCTGCCCTCCTCCGGCTGCGCCGCCGCCCCTTCCCGCTCGCCGGCTGGCTCGCCCGCTCCTAGCCCAGCTCTGCCCGGCGCCTTCGAAGGCTTCCTGCGCCGCTTGCGCCAGCCTTCCGCGCCGCCCTCCCGACGCCTGCCGCCTCGCGGCCTTCCTCGCCTGCAGGTCTTGGCCAGACGCCGCGCGGTTTCCTCGCCGGCCTTCTCCACGACCTCGCTGCCGCCGCCTCCCTGCCACCCGCCTCCGAAGCTCGCCCGTGAGCCTCGGGGCCGCCCTGTCGACCTCCAGCCCGCCACAAGATCTCCACCGAAGCGACCTCGCCCAACACCCGCCTCGCTCACCTCCTGGCACGCAGAGCCCAAGACAAAAATTGAGACGGTGATGCACAAAACGATTGGGATGCATGCGAGGATTTGACTAGAAACCGCCAAGGTCCCCTTCAAGGTCGTGGCGTGACGGATGTACTCGCGAGACGACAAGTGCCGAGACCCGGAGCGCCGACACGGATCCGATGACCGAATGTCTTCTACACGGTAGCCAAGACCACCAAGCTCTTCTTCCGGGAACGACAAGTGCTTCGACACGAATCCGATGCCGACGACGTCGCACGCCAAGTTCGTCTTTCCGAACACCGAGCGACAAGGTCTGCCAGCGGATCTGAAGACCCCGGTACCCGATCCACTCGAGTTCGCCATCGACGACAAGACCGACAACATGACCCGAAGACCCCGGATGCGACAAGATCTACCCCGCTACCGAGAACGTTTCCGCCGAGACCAATCCGTTGAACCCTGGACCCTGAGACCGACCCCGAACCCCGGAACCCCAAGTCCGTCGAGACCCCTCAATGTGTGAACCTCTTCCGGAACCCTATTTTATAACATAATACAACTTGTCATAATAATTGTCTTGCATGCATACATTCATGTGGTTTGGGGCCTTATGCCGATTCACCTTATAATTAAATATGGGGCCCATATGCGGCAAATCTAGTCTCATATTGGCCTCATTTAACCTTGTGTAGTAACCGGTGATATATTACGCCTTGTTAAACAACATTTAAATTGCGGGTATCTAAACAACTTGAACCGCTAATTAATTGTCGGGACCCGGTTCCGCTTAATATGACCTAATTGCATCGCACCTTGCCATGTCATGCATCATACATGCATCATGCCGATCTTCTGCCGTTGTATTAAATATTGCATCCGGTGTTTCTTCTAGTGTTTTGCTTCTTCGCGGATAAGGCCGTTGAGTTGATGTGAGCTTCGCCCCGATCTTCGGTTGAATCTTCGACAATGTTTTCAGGCGAGCATCTCCCCCTTTCTACCTATCTTACTTTTATAGTATTTATTCCCTCCTGTTGATCTATTGCTATCTGTGTTGCGATGCTCTAGTGTTTCGAACCCGTGATATCCCCTGCAGCCTTATATTGCCTTGGACACATCCTATTACCTGTTGTTTGGTAGATAGTTGGACCTGCGCGTCGTAGTCGCTTACTCAAGTGCTGTTGCGTGTCGTCCAGTGCCACAGTTGTTGATGTATTGCCGCATGTTGATGTTGGAGATGATCATAGTTTTACTTATCGCTCACTTTAATTTCTGTTTAACAACTAAAATTGAAGTAAGCAGAGGCATCGGTGGGTGATAGATAATATTTGGTTTCCGAACGCCCACTTGTGTCCCGTAGGACCCCGAGTACTTGATACTTGTTCCTTGATTTATCGCGCTATCCACATTCGGGAGGTATATGGGACCCCCCTGAGCCAGAGCTTGATTCAGTCTTATTTCTTGGGGCCACAAACTAGTTTGAGGTTTTATTTACTATCCTGTACTTATGCCATGCTACTTCTGTATTTAAATTGTGCGACAGATAGCACACTGTACTGTTTAGGATCGTGGCACGATTCCGCGGTGTCGACAAGCCCGATTATGGGTTCCCGGTTCTGACCGTCCCCACAACCTTGAGTCCGTCTCGGAGCTTGCTTACTTCGTTGCGGGTCTACTTTAAGGGGTGGCCCCGTGAAATATTTCTGAATCCTGTGATTGTTCAGTCGTGAAAGCCTCGTTGGGTTTTGTTTTGGTTTTTCCGAGGTTGATCGAGCGTGTGTTGCTATTGGTGCACCCCGGCCGGGTAAAACTTTCTGAAAGCCGTGTCCGCGGATATGGACGACTTGGAGCACAGTATCTCGATCATAGACAAGCATAACTAAAGTTTATTGCTATAAATTTGAATTTATAATGACTAGTAATCAGCTTCACTCTAATGGAATGGCTAAATAATACTGCCCACAATTGTTTGTTTGGAGAGTCGCTTGCGACCATGGTACCTGACTAGTAAGTATTGCAACTACAACGGAATGGCTGAATAAAAGTACCAACAACTGCTGGGTTTTGGGTTTATCTCATGTTATCTGTATCTGATTAGTAATTGTTGCAACTATCACGGAATGGTTAACTAAAAGTGCCCACTGCTTACTTTATCAGGATGATTATCTAAACCTGACTAGTAAATGCTGCAACGATAACCGAATAAGTAAAACTGCCAACTGCGTGAGTTCCTTGGTTGACTTCCTCGATTGGTCTCGAGGGGGAAACATCAGGATGGGTTTGTTTGGTGTTAGCTTCAGGTTGGATCCGGATAGGTCATTCTTACCCCTCTCTGATAACCGCCAGTTGTATCGAGTCTCTATAGGTTGTTTAGTGCATCTTTGCCGACGCCTTCGATCCACCATACCTTTGTGGCGAGGACCGCGAATTCTAGCCTCGCCTATGGCCTCGATCGACGCTCCTTCTTTTTCCTTTGCCCGTTGTCGGCACCTTTTGTTTAAGGTGTTTGAGCTCGGCGTCGTTAGCAGGGTTACCCTTCCGGCTTGGCTTGGGCAGGGTTATGGACGCCATTGGTTATTCTTCAGGGCTCTTAGCCCCATTTGCATCTTGTCCGTAGCTGGACGCTCTATCGTTTTCAAGGTGATTTGGATCTTTGTATATTATATTTGTATTCTTGACTCATGGAGTCACCGTTATATATATATCCGTTCTGTGGGTCCCATCGAGGACTGTTGTGTAATGTTATTACTTCGTTTTCCACCCGCACGAAAGTTCCTGGTGGGCACCTTTGAATCGTTTCTATGCGGGTTTGGTGAATTTTGCTCAAACTTGCATAGGTCCGATTCTGAGGGTGTTACAGAGTGGTATCAGAGAACAGCAGTTGCGATACCCCACAAGTCCAGCCTGTAGGATAACCTAGCTAACGGCCGAAGTAGAGTGTCAAAACTATTTTTGCAAAATCGGTTGGATAGTTCTGATTAGGTCTGATTTTACTTCTTACCCCTCTGCTATTCTCCTCTTATCTCGACGTGTTTTGAATCCGCTCTCGTCTCTTTCTTCGAGTCCAGGAATTCTCGTGGTTGGGTTTCCGTCGTACCTTCAGGGTTTCGCTTCCTTCTTCGATAACGGTGTTGCCACATCTGGTCTTCATGCTATCCGAGGAATTCTTCGTCTGTGGTGCCATTCTTTGTTCCTTGTTTGTGCCTTCCGGTGTTTTCCGACGCGACGACATCATCGACGCCAGATCCGATGCAGAGTCTGCATCCCTCCTTTGTTTCCGAACCTCGCTTGTCGAGATCTTCAGTCTGATTCCGAGAATGGTTGCACTCTTTTCTACTGATTGTGCGGAGTAATAGTTTGGGTGCGTGATGGATTGGCCCCCATGCCGACTACTCACTCTATTTGCTCGCGTACATTGAAGTGGATGAGAATGCATCGGTTTCCTTTTCCATCGGAGATAGAGGTGGCTTTATTTGTTGATACCTCTACCTTCGACCTTTTGTTCCCGGAGTGTTCTCTCGACGATCACGGACAACGAACTCTTGTTAGTGGTGTCGCGAGGATCTACACGAAGCGCGAAGGTTCAGACCGCCGACCTTCCTTCCGGTACCATGAGGATCTCGAGGCGAGATCCATTGTTAGTGGTGTCGGTGTGGCATCCCAAAAACCACTACTAGAAAATCGCGTTGTTTTTGTGCATTGCATCATCATGACCGCATGCTCATGTCATCATGCCACATTGCATTTGAGCATCGTCATCATCTTGCGATTGCTTGCATAAAACTATTTGAGATAAACCAGTTTTTTTCTAACGCCCATCTTCATTCAAACACGCAAACCCGGGCCTCGGATTATTTTGTTTGTCTACTATCGGTTTGCAAGCGGTGTTATTAAAACAAATAAAATTTATATTATTTTTGGTGGGGCGGTCGAGCGGGCGAATGACCGAGCCAGCCAGATTTAAATCGGACCACCTAAACAACCCCTAATTCCTAAGTTCACCAAACTACCTACCCACACCCCCTCACCTCACCCTCCTATCACGAGGCGCCACCTCATCCTCTCCCCACTGGCCAATCAAACTCTGCCACCTCGGCCCCCTCTCTCTCTTCCCACCCCACACACACACCAACCACGGCCACCACCACTTTGGACCAGCGTCCCACACCCCGTCCACCCCTGGCCCCGCCCCTATAGACCCGTCCACACCACGCTACCCTCCCCCTCCCTCCACGGCGGCAGGCCCGCCCTCCCCATGGGACCCACCCAGCGCCCCGATCCTCACCCCCGCCTTCTCTCCTCTCTCCTTCCCACCTTGCGCCTTCTCGCCCGCCCGCCTCTCGCCGCTCTCCTCCGCCCCAGGCGCCCTCGCCACCCTCTCCCTCCTCTCGCTGCACCTCCTGCCGCCGCCTTGGCTGCGACGGCAGCGTCAGCCCGCCTCTCGGCCTCGCCGCTCTCCTGCCGCCCTTCTCCTCCTCCGCGCCGCCTCACGGCGCCGCCCGCTCCTACCGGCCCTGCTCCGACCCTCTCCTCTCCGTCAAGCTGCCCCAGCGGCGCCGCGAGTCGCCCTCTCCTCCGCGGCACCTCTGCCCGTCGCGCCCGTCCCCTTCAGGCTTCGCCCCGCCCGTGGGCTCCTTCTCTCGCTCCCGCGCCCTGCCGCCACCGCGCCAACCCGCCCGTTCGCGGCTCTTCGCCCGCCTCGCCCGGACCCAGCAGCGCGCCCAGCCCGCCGCCCTTCCGCCCGCCCGGCTCCGGCCACGTTCAGCGCCGCCTCGGCGCGAGCCCCTCGGCGCCTCGAGCTCCTCCCGGCGCCCCGTCGCCTCGCGTTTCCCTTCTCGCCTTGGCAGCCGTCCGTAGCCTTCTCGCCCGGCCTTCTCCGTCAGCACCCCGCGGCCGCCGCCCTCCCTCGCCGGCCACCGCCTCCGAGCTTCGCCCGGCGGAGCCTCGTCGAAGCCCTCGTCGACCTCCCGGCCCGCCGCCAAGCATCTCCACCGGCGCGACCTCGCCCACACCCGCCTCGCTCACCTCACAGCGCGAGCCCAAGACAAAAATTGAGACGGTGATGCACAAAGCGATTGGGATGCATGCGATTTGACTAGAAACCGCCAAGGTCTCCTTCAAGGTCGTGGCGTGGCGGATGTACTCGCGAGGCGACAAGTGCCGCCGAGACCGGGTGCGCCGACACGGATCCGATGACCGAATGTCTTCTACGGTAGCCAAGACCACCAAGCTCTTCTTCCGAGCGACAAGTGCTTGACACGAATCCGATGCTTGAAGCGGCGTCGCCGCCAAGTTCGCTCTTCCGAACACCGGCGACAAAGGTCTGCCAGCGGATCGAAGACCCGGTACCCGATCCACTCGAGTTCGCCAGCGACAAGACCGACAACATGACCGAAGACCCGGATGCGACAAGATCTACCCGCTTCGAGAACGTTTCCGCCGAGACCAATCCGTCGAACCCTGGACCCTAAGACCGACCCCGAACCCCGGAACCCCAAGTCCGTCGAGACCCCTCAATGTGTGAACCTCTTCCCGGAACCCTATTTTATAACATAATACAACTTGTCGCATAATAATTGTCTTGCATGCATACATTCATGTGGTTTGGGGGCCTTATGCCGATTCACCTTATAATTAAATATGGGGCCCATATGCGGGTAAATCTAGTCTCATATTGGCCTCATTTAACCTTGTGTAGCGAACCGGTGATATATTCTGCCTTGTTAAACAACATTTAAATTGCGGGGTATCTAAACAACTTGAACCGCCTAATTAATTGTCGGGACCCCGGTTCCGCTTAATATGACCTAATTGCATCGCACCTTGCCATGTCATTCATCATACATGCATCATGCCGATCTTCTGCCGTTGTATTAAATATTGCATCCGGTGTTTCTTCTAGTGTTTTGCTTCTTCGCGGATAAGGCCGTTGAGTTGATGTGAGCTTCGCCCCGATCTTCGGTTGAATCTTCGACAATGTTTTCAGGCGAGCATCTCCCCCTTTCTACCTATCTTACTTTTATAGTATTTATTCCCTCCTGTTGATCTATTGCTATCTGTGTTGCGATGCTCTAGTGTTTCGAACCCGTGATATCCCCTGCAGCCTTATATTGCCTTGGACACATCCTATTACATTGTTTGGTAGATAGTTGGACTGCGTCGTAGTCGCTTACTCAAGTGTTGTTGCGTGTCGTCGATTACGATTGTTGATGTATTGCCGCATGTTGATGTTGGAGATGATCATAGTTTTACTTATCGCTCACTTTAATTTCGTTTAACAACTAAAATTGAAAGCGAGAGGCATCGGTGGGTGATAGATAATATTTGGTTTCGAGCGCCCTTGTGTCCCGTGGGACCCAGTACTTGATACTTGTTCCTTGATTTATCGCTATCCACATTCGGGAGGTATATGGGACCCCCGAGCGAGCTTGATTAGGTCTTATTTCTTGGGGCCACAAACTAGTTTGAGGTTTTATTTACTATCTGTACTTATGCCATGCTATACGTATTTAAATTGTGCGAGATAGCACACTGTCTTTTTAGGATCGTAGCACGATTCATGTGTCGACAAGCCCAGTTATGGGTTCCCGATCGTTCACCGGAGTCCCCACAACCTTGAGTCCGTCTCGAGCTTGCTTGCCGTTCTGGGTCTACTTTAAGGGTGGCCCGTGAAATATTTCTGAATCTGTGATTGTTCATCGTGAAAGCCTCGTTGGGTTTTGTTTTGGTTTTCGAGGTTGATCGACCGTGTGTTGCTATTGGTGCACCCGGCCGGGTAAAACTTTACGGCCGTGTCCGCGGATATGGACGACTTGGAGCACAGTATCTCGATCATAGACAAGCATAACTAAAGTTTATTGCTATAAATTTGAATTTATAATGACTAGTAATCAGCTTCACTCTAATGGAATGGCTAAATAATACTGCCCACAATTGTTTGTTTGGAGAGTAAACTGCGACCATGGTACTGACTAGTAAGTATTGCAACTTCTAGCGGAATGGCTGAATAAAAGTACCAACAAGCTGCTGGGTTTTGGGTTTATCTCATGTTATCATGTCGATTAGTAATTGTTGCAACTATCACGGAATGGTTAACTAAAAGTGCTGCGCTTACTTTATCGGGATGATTATCTAAACCTGACTAGTAAATGCCGCGATAACCGAATAAGTAAAAGCCAATGCTGCGTGAGTTCCTTGGTTGACTTCCTCGATTGGTCTCGAGGAAACATCGGATGGGTTTGTTTGGTGTTAGCTTGAGTTGGATCCGGATAGGTCATTCTTACCCCTCTCGATAACCGCCGGTTGTATCGAGTCTCTATAGGTTGTTTAGTGCATCTTGCCGTCTTCGATCCACCATACCTTTGTAGGCGAGGGCCGAATTCTAACCTCATGGTGTCTTGGCCTCGATCTAACGCTCCTTCTTTTTCCTTTGCCCGTTGTCGGCACCCTTTTTGTTTAAGGGTTTAGAGCTCGGCGTCGTTAGCGGGTTACCCTTCCGGCTTGGCACAGGAGGTTATGGGCGCCATTGGTTATTCTTGAGGGCTCTTAGCCCCATTTGCATCTTGTCCGTAGTGGGCGCTCTATCGTTTCAAGGTGATTTGGATCTTTGTATATTATATTTGTATTCTTGACTCATGGAGTCACCGTTATATATATATCCGTTGTGGGTCCCATCGAGGACTGTTGTGTAATGTTATTACCGTTTTCCACACTGCGAAAGTTCTGGTGGGCACCTTTGAATCATTTCTGCGGGTTTGGTGAATTTTGCTCAAACTTGCATAGGTCCGATCGAGTGTTACCTCTGAAATCTAAAAGAAAACTTCTGCGAAGATCTTTGGCTTCAGCTAGCCAGAGGGTGTCCGCCAAGGATTGTTTCTCTTGTTGGAGGAGCTTGTACGCCTCGCCATGGTGGTGATTCTGCTCATCGGCAGCTTGCTTCTGATCTTTTAAGATCGTGATCTCCACCTTCAAGTGGTCCATTTCCTCAGTGGAGGAATCCTGCAAGGCTTTCATCGACTCTTCATGCATCTTCAGCATGTCATTCCTCTCCTGCTTAAGAATTTTGTTCTCGCTATCCAGCTCTTGAATGTGCTTGGATTGCTCGACAATATTCTTGGCCTTGGCGATGGTTTCTGCATCTCGGAGAAAGAAAAGTACACAGTGAGTACTCGGAGAATGTGGGCACAAAACCAAGTCGGAATGCGCATTAGAAAACAGACGCTTGCTCTTGGTGATTTGTTCCTTCAAGAAGGTAGTTTTACCCTTTTCAGCTTCTAGATCTGCACGCATCTTCTGGTACTTGTCATTGGCCATACCCCTCCGAGCATTCTCATTCTGTGGAAAAAAAAGGACAAAGTTAAACGTTGTTTAGTCTGCTTGGAGCATCTAGTCGGAAATTTTCGACCTAGACGCTCGGGGGCTACAGCGAAAGTTTTTTACTTAGCAATATGCTTAGTTTTCTTTAAGCATCTAGTCGGAACTAATTCAGTTACAACTAGAAGCTTGGGGGCTACAGTATAAATTTTATAACTCGGATATCTACTTAGCTTTTCTTTAAGCATCTAGTCGGAACTAATTCAGTTACAACTAGAGGCTTGGGGGCTACAGTGTTGAAATTTATAAACACTATGTATGCTACTCTTAAAAGCATCTAGTCGGAATAGTTCATTCCATCTAAATGCTTGGGGGCTACAGTTAGAGTTTTTTCTAACTTAGTCACTCTTAGAGCATATAGATGCAAAACCTATGGTTTTTCCGTCTACATCCTCGGGGGCTACGGTGGGATACTCATATGAAATGCAAAAGGCAAAGAAAACTTACAAGTGCAATGATCTTGAGGTTTGTAGCACTCTCGGCCAGCAGCTTGCCAAAGGATTCGTTGTTTCCTTGCAAGATTTCTGCTTTACGGAGAAGCTCCTCTAGACCGCATGTCGGAGAGGTCGGCGCCGCACCAGGGACCAAAGCAGTTCTACCCGGTGTAAGCACCGGATAGACTATCTTAGGATAGACTATGGTTTTCTGGGGTGCGGGGGTGCTGCCAACAGCAGAAGTACCAGCTTCCACCACCGCCTTGCCGCCACCGATGGCATCCTTAGCCGGAGCTTCAGCCATTTGTTGTGCGGTGCTCTCCTGCGTTGCACCTTTCGCCCAACAATGAGGATTCGAGGCGCGAATCCACTTCCATGGCGGAAAGGCCGATGCCTCCTTAGCTTGTGAGCTTGTCGGGCGACGAGGGCTTGCGGGAGTAGCGAGGCTATGGCGGGGGAGGAATCGCGGTGCAGCATATCTTTGATATTTCGAGAAGCCCCCAAAGTTTTGGAGGTCTTCTTGAGGATGGTCGTGGCTTTCTTCCTAAAACGTGTAAAATGCATAAGTACAGGAGCAAGACAGATAAATAGACAATGTCGGAGAATGAGAAGCTTACACAAGTGGGGGTGCTTTAGCAAAGGGGATCCTGGTGATTCTTCTCTTTTTCGCCTCCAGGGCGGCGGTAGTCTTTTTGGAGGCTCCACCCTCCGTCTTCTTCTTCTTGCCTCCGTCGGCAGCGTCAGAGGTGGATCTCTTCCGCTTCCATGCCAACGGAGCTTCGTCGTCGGACACGACCGTGACTTCCTTCATCTTTGGATCATAGATTTGAGGAGCCATGCTCATCTCGTCTATGTCGCTAAGCTGTTAAGTAAGAAATCACCGTGTTAGATAAGATGATATTTGCAAGACAGAAGAACTGGAGTATATGTTGTACAAGGAAAATAAAAATCTACCTTTGGGCCCTTGCCGTCTACGAACATGTCGTAGGTGATGGTGAAGCCACGCTTCTTGTCCTTCACCTTGACGATGTCCTTAAGGCGGAGCTTGACGGAGTCGCTCGAGAAGTTGTCCACGGAGATGCGGAGACTAACCCTTCTGTCGCTAGTATACTCGTGCATGAGCTTCACGTAGTCTTTGCAGAGGTTGGATTACGATGAACCAGCACATGGCTAGGTCCAAGCCGGTCAAACCCGTCTCTACAAACCACTCTATCCGCCTTATGGCGCGAGAGGCTTCAATGTCGGAGGGAAGGGAGGTCTGGGATCTCCATGACAAGGCTTTAGCGGCGGCTCCGTCAACAAAGTCCGGGTACGTGACTTGTCGGCCAGACAGCGGAATGTCTGGGCCATAAAAGTACGGTCGTTGCCAATTCTTGCAGGACTCGTGACCGACGATGTCGGGGAACCGCCGGCCAGGTCGAATCTTGAAGCTTATGGTGCCATAGTTCCTAAGCTCCTCCTTGCTATGTCCGGCTTCACGTTTGATGGTGAAGAAGTACACAAAAGGTCTAACCTAGGCTTTATCCCTAAGTATCCCTCGCAAAGCGCCGCGTAGTTGCTAAGCACTAAGATACTATTGGGGGAAATATTCTGGGGCTGGACTCTGTAGTGATTCAAGACGGAGAGGAAGAAGTTGGAGATGGCAAGGAGACGCCGCGTACCAGTTGGTATTTGAGGTACACCTTTTCTACGTCTTGGGGAGAAGGTGTCACCTCGCCGACCGGCGCCGCCCGCCAGGCGAGCCCCTACGTCGCAGGAAGGTAACCTTCGGCGATCATCTCCTGGATATCACGGTCGGTGATATCTGAGTCGCGCCAGTCACGCTTGTGCGAGTCTGGCTCCTCCTCCAACGGCTCTAGCGCCGCCAGATTAAGGTCACCGCCGGTGGACTCAATAACCGCCGATGCGGGGATGACTAGGCCCTCTGGATGCACGACAATGGAGATCGCCGGCTTCGTCGCAGCTTCACTCGACGCCGCCATGGAGGGAGAGGTGCTGCTGCTGGCCATGGAGTGAGGATGGATGTGACTGGTGCATATTAGAAGCTAGGGTTTTCTCGCGAGTTGGAAGCGGAGAGCTCGAAGGGGCGCGGCTGGAGGAAGAAGATGATGCGAGAAGAATGAGGTAAAACGTGGAAATTTCCCCACGGTTACTATTTATCATCATCGGCGTCAAGATTTGTGCAGCTTGATCGGACGGTTGCCGCGTAGACGACGTGTTCGCGAACATGCGCGGAAATTTCGCCACGTCTCCAACCGTTGCCGCCAACGGTTCGTATCGCTCGCGCGGGAAAATCGTATATGATTGCGTTCTCTGCATGTGTGAGTTACGAGGCGTCGTAGACCTAAACCTACGTCGTCCTAGCTGACATGGGTAGATGAGCCGTCACATCGAACATTCCAACATAGACGGGTTCAATCCGACTATGAAAGAGTACGATGGAAGATTCAGCATTTCTCCGGCTTACAAGTTGAAGACAGAGAAAGCTTTGTAGGGTTCTTTGGGAGGACTACAAGATATTGCTTGACGATTTGCCGACATCCAATTAGACGGAGCATTCATCTGAAGAGGCAAGACGGCGCAAGATCTCAGAGTTCTCCGGGGGCTACTGTTGAGGATATGCTATATGGGTATCCTCATAGCATGTCACTTATCCGGATAACCCGGATGGCCCACAGTTGGTAGCATGGCCTATGGCCTGTCATGGCCCGATTAGATGGATCGAAGGAGGCCCATCTTGGGATAAAGGAAGGCTACGGTGGAGTCACCACGTATCGGAGCCTTGGAGTGCAAGATACACAAGACTAGTAATAGGCGGTGTAGGACTGCGTAACTTCCTGCTAGGGCTCATGACTATGGCGACTATATACCTTTAAGTATCGATTCATACAACCTCGCACAGCGAACCTACCTTTGTAACTCGGCGTATTGCCCTTATAGTGATTTATAGCAGGAGTAGGATTCCGCCACCGTTGTGGGATCTGAACCTGGGTAAGCTGTGTTACCTCGTACCCGTCAACCGTCCGCCTTACCCCACGTCTCTAAACACGCACTGTAAGAACCCCTCCATGGCGTACTCATCGGCAATACCACGACAGCTAAGTCTCAATGTGTAGCGTCTTTCTGATAGGTGCTACACATTGGAGCATAGCACCTATCAAAAATATGCTACACACTGAGCTTAGCGCCTAGGCGTCACACGGCCATGCTTAACGCCTAAGCGTCACACGATTGGGGTGGGGCCAGACGGTCGCCACGCTAGCAAGGGCATAGCGCCCAGCTGAAAGGCGCTACACTGTAGAGCATATCTCCTTTCTGTTAGGCGCTACCCAAAAGGGTTTGTGGCATGAAATTCTTTCGCTGATGGTTTATTTGTGAAATTCTTTTAAAGAAGTGGTTATTTTTGTCCATTCTACCGTATTATTGGGATAGCCTGCATACGCTATGCATATATGCAGCCTACCTGTCGTCTACACTCAGGCTGCCGCATGCATCGGCATCGATCTTCTTCATCCTCCACTCTCTTATATATGATGCGATTAAACTACTTAACTGTAGGGAAAAACTTAAAAGTTCTGACTAAAGTGTTGCTAAAGCAATGGATGAGATTATTCTCCTCTGTGTGATCATAATGTCGTTGTAGCAATCTCCTTCTATCTTTCCCTCTACTCTTTCAACTCAAAAGTTGTGTTGGATCTCAAATGCATGCCCTAATTGTTGGCCCCTGCAGCATCAAAATAGGCTGAACTTTTCTATGTGGACATGTACGTAGCAACTCCCTCATTTACTAATATAAGACATTCTACCCTTTTTTTCTATGTGGACATGTTTAGTCTTTAGGTTCATTCATTTTGAAGTGAATCTACCCTATTTTGAAATATCTAAAATGGCTTATATTAGTGAACGGAGGGAGTAGATGTTACCAACAAAAACCTTATCCGAATATATAACTTTTGCAGCTTTATAGGGATTAACACGGTGTGTTACGGCCAATATACAAATGATATTGATGCATGCTGTCAAATCGTTACTCTTGCCGACTTCATTGATGTTTATTCAAACAAACAAAAACGGCTGTGATTGAACGGCCTCTATAGTAAACCTGTAGGGTGGCATATTGTTGTAGTTGTTTGTTATGGCAATGAGCATAAACTTAGGAAAGTAATAGCTTCAAAACTGACCAACTATAGTAGCTATTCTCTTTTAGTACGACGAAACTACAGATGTTAAAGCAAAAGCAACGGTGAAACGATATAATAAGCTCTAAAAGTTAAGAAAGATATGCTCATTCTTGGCCACGAGATCCAGCACCAAAGGCATGCAGTCTGTAAAGGAAGATCGAGAATGTTGCTGGTCCAAGGAGTTGGATCTGGTTTGCTGCAGCGGGATTACCATTTCAAAGCAGATTCCTACTTGAGCCGAAAAGAACTAGGCCTTAGCCAGTTAGCCGTACATGAGAAAAAAAAGTTAAAGAGGGAGCGGAAAAGAGTTACTGCTGATTTGAAGCTGGCCAGATTGGCAATGCAATAATCACGTGTTTTTTCTTCATTAACTTAAGATACTTGATCAATTAGTTTTTTTTGTTTTAAGAGAAGTGGTGTGGAGATTTGTTGCTCATGGGTAATTCTGTTTTATTATAAATCAAAAATCATATTTCTAGGTTGCGAAAAATATCTGAAAACAAATCGGGATGTAGCCAGTGATGTATACCACAAACCTGCAAACTATATCAATTGGAAATAATATGTAGTATTTTGAGTTACATAAAAATGACAGAAGTGTAAATCTAAGTATCACATTTTTCAAATCTTCAACAAATAACAGATTTTGTCATTTTTGGTGCAGCCCATAATAAAAAGAATTTTATATTACAATCTTGCATACTTATAGGATATCATTCTTTGCATGTACCATCTTTTAGCTTTTTGCCGCCAATGTTGACGACAAAGGCTCGGTGCAGTATTCGTGCTCTAGATGGGTCACAAGGGATGAGTACGCGGGATGCACGTTGCTAAGAGCAAGTACAATAGAGTATAGTCAGCTGGCTATAAAGGATAAAATATTACAGTTTTAGTGATGTAGAGAAGAGATAAGAGGAGAGAGAATATATAAAACATTTCACAATGAGTCGTATCTTAGCACGTTTTCGTATGAGCAATCAAAACTTAAAAAACAACTAATACAATGCATTGTTTTTTAAGTGGAATCTCTACATTTAGTGATTTAAAGGACATGCATATATGTGATTGGTCTAGCAAAGTTTTCTGGCCTATGGTTCCGTGCAAGTGGTGTTTCTTAGCTAAGATACAACGCCAATCTCTTTTTCTATTAATAACTATAGTGTCACATAAGCAAATTGACTAGGATATAGCGATAAGAAACGTCCATTGTGAAAGGCGTAAGCGGGTTATAAGTTAACAGCCGGCTCTAGCATGTGTTTCTAGGCAGTTTGTGTGAGTGAAATGTGAGCCACATATTAATTAAGTAGTAAACTTTTATAGCTAACTATTAGGATGGTCCTGATGCTAATATTATAAGATGTATCATGCATGTCAACTTGGTAAAAATCTAATATGGTGTCATAATTAATAAAGAGGGAGGTTGTTAGATGATCATAGGTAAATACTGTATCGTAGCACGTAAAACTAGAGATCATAATGATAAGTAAATCTTATACACATATTTTACATAGAAATACTACAAATCAATAAATATACTGATGGGAATATGCCGAGTGAGGTATACCCCGACAGGACGTTTCCTACTAGATCATACTCCCAGCGAGTGGGCCTGCAGGATGCTGAAAGCCCAGAAGCGTAGCTAGGCCCAGTCGAATTAGGTCAAAACCCTCTGAGTCCTTATCTAAATCGGTTGTAGTCTGTAAACCCTAGCGAGGTGACTCTATATAAACTTTTCTAGGGCACGCATAGCACTTACGTTCCATCATACACCCCATCGACTCGTCGCCTAGCCGCCGAGCTCGCCATTTGTACTCTCTCGTCAATACAATCTAGCAGGAGTAGGTCTTTACCCTCCGGGGGCCGAACCTGGGTAAATCACTGTGTCGTTGCCCTCATCTCGCACTGCAGATGGCTGGCCGTCCTTGACTTTGTTCTACTACTCGCTGTCAATCTCAGCATCTGCCGTGGCCATTCCCACGACATATACCACTACTATGATACTATTATATAATACTCCCCTTGTTCAGGATTATAGGTCCTACACGCATACTTAGGTTGTTAATTTTACCAACAAAATATAACTTATATATCACAAAATTTATATCATTAGAAAATATAACCTCTAAAGTTTCTAATGGTATAATTTTATGCTATACTATTTATATTTTGTTGTGGACTTATAATCCCATACGAAGGGAGTACATTGCACTTGAAATATAGTATTATACACTTGTATCATATGCATGATACTAGTATTATGATACTCCCACTATGATCAGCCTTATATAAGACGACTATATGGCTGACTACAGATTACATGACAGTTCCTTATACCCAACAATCGTTTATATTATTAAACTTGCTCTAAACATAAATGAATCGAACCACATGGACACGGGAAACCGAGCATGGATGTCAGGAAACAATGTAGCTGCATGCACGCGTCAGGTGGTAAGAGAGACGATCCTCCAAAGCAATTGGAGCTCGCAGCCTGCATCCTGGAGCCTCCAGCATTCATTACCTGTCCTGACCGGATCCGTGCACGATTACTCGAGGCAAACAAATCTTTGGATTCTGCTGCGCTCGATCTCTATTCTACTCGATATCTCTCTTTTCTGCTTTACAGTTTTGCCAGATCACTTCCTTACCAAAGAAAAGTTCAGAATCATTTTAGCAAAGCACCATTTTAGCAAGGCAAAGTTCAGAACCGCGAGAAAGTTCAGAGTTTTTTTTTTTTCAAAAAGAAATTTCAGAGTCCTTGCACTGCATGTAATGATGTAAGCATACGGAGTATTAATGTACTTGCCACTTTAGCACTGGATTACAGGGAAACAAATGTTCTGTCCTGCATCTGGGTCATCGGCACCCGATGCCAGCCCAGCTAGCTAAAAGCCTGGACCTTGGAAAGTAGTCCTTCCTTCGTCTAAAAATAGATGTCTTGAATTTTTTAAATTTTAGATGAATCTATATACTAAACCGTGTCTGAATTTATGTAATTTTTTAAAAATTTGAAACATCTATTTTAGACCAAATAAAGTACTTGACACGCCTGGGCCGGGCGGCGGTTAACGCACACGGCTGGGGCTCATCTTCACACTTCCAAGTACCACGCACCATGCATGCACGTCGGTCGTCGGTGCAGTGGTGTAGGTACCACTGGTAGAAAACGCCACATGCGTCCCGGTTGATAAGGGCCATTAGTCCGGCCCACCGGACGGGCATCGACTAAAGCTCAACCATTAGTCGGTTGCCCCACCAACCTGACAAATGGGGACACACATGGCGCATCGAGCGAGGTGGAGATTAGTCGGTTCAAACACGAACCGGGACTAATAACCTGCCGGCAGAGATTTGTCCATTTCTCCGCCAGCAGAGAATTCATTTTGGCACATTTTGTTGCCACCAACATTTTCGCCACTTTTGTGCCGATGAGAATTCATTTAGGTTGTTTTATTGTTTATTTAGTGTTTTGCACTTATCAATGAAGGAACCTTATATTACCTAAGATCATCATGACAACATTACATTCAATACAGATCGAGTTCATGCACTACATACAAAGTTGCTATTCGATGCAACCGCCAATTTCTTGAAAGTTGCTATTTTTACAATTCCTATTGTCTATACAGCCGAGTAGTATTCCCTTGTGTGTTTAGTACTTCGCATCCAAGAATCCCGCCAATTCCTCTGTATTGCTCGTATGCGATCCTTTGGCGAAGACCGTCCCAGACGCTCGATCCGATTTAAAAAGGAGTCAGCCTAAATGAATATGAAACTAAACACAATTTGATTGTAATTAAAAACTATAGAAATTGTTTACGACGTGGAGTTGCTCTAAATTCCTGCCCTTCTCATCGCACATCTGGGATGAACTCGCATACATAGTATCCACATAGATTGTTACACGGTCCTGCGTCGCACTTTACGACAACGAGTTCAATCAAAATAATAATCAAGCATGATAATAACTGTATCAAAACTAGAATCAAAGAGATGCGAGATATAGCTAGTGGTGCTTACATCTAGTGGTTGAAATGTAAGCTCCTCTTTCCAAACACCCCTAGCCTTCTTGGTGAACCGTTTCCAGCGCCCCGGGCGAGAAAGCGAATAAAATAAGTTATTAAGTACTTGATATCATAAAATTCACGAACGTTGCCGATATAGTGTCGAATGATTAGAATTACATGGAGAAGTATCGCATGTCCTTCCACGTCTCAAGGGGTTTATGTTTGAGTCCATGACTAGTACCGCCCTTTGTCAAGTTGAATGATTAACAGAATATAGTGGTACTGCGAATGCAAAACTAATCAATTATATACTTAACATCGAGTAAGCGAAATAGAAAGTGTATACAAGACAATAACACTCCTCGGAAGTTGTAAGGAAATAGTATTTCCTTTTGGTTTCTTGAAACCTTAACGCGTGTACTATATTATCCTCCGTATCACGGGGCTTATTTTGAGATTAGCTTCATGAACCCAATATGGGTCAATGAAGCCAATGTCATAGATTTGTCCTCTGCTGCATTCGAGAATCTTCATTCTGCATATTAAAGTATGATTATATACATGCAATAAACAAAATATTATAGATGGAGACTAAATTAATTACAGAATTAGTACTTACAGACAATAGGCACTCATGAGAGATTTGTCCAAGGCGTCTTGATTGAATAATTGAAATAGTTCATCAAATTCAATGGATATCATGTCATCGTTTTCTTTCCCATGATGCTTTTTTGTAACCCTCAGCACTATCCAGTTAGCCCCGACCCTTGTGGCATGCATGTACCGATTATGCAATCTTAGCATTTTTTTTGAAGATTGTTTACCTCCTCGAGTTTGACGAGAGGTTTTCCGTCTTGGTATTGGTATGCTACTTCACCACGGGAAGAACTCTAATCGGGATAAATCGGGCAATACTCATACCTTGAGCAGCGGCGGCTTCTCAGACAGCAACTACCTCTGGATCATACCGCTCTTCCCCATATTTGCTCGACCCCACATTGGTTTGAGAAATCACCTGAGAGGGCGCAAGTCATTTGCTTGTTCTCCGAGCTGGGCAAATGATTTCCGCTTGCATCGATCTTGCTCTTGAGGCTTTTGTCTTGCATGTGACTTGAGAATAGAACGCTCATAGTCCGATGACAGCTTTGGCTCGGGTTGATGAAGAGTCTTTAGCATTTTCAACACTTTGGCTTTTTCTTCTTTGGTCTTTGGGAACTCGCTCTTCGGCCGCCTTAGCTTAAAAACGTCGTTTCAAGATCAACGATCGCGATCTCCTCTTCATCTGTCATAAGCTCTCTTGGGAGGAACCGTTGGTACTTTTGGAAGAGGCTCTTGTTTACGTTTCGGCGATCGCCACGAACAAGAGCAGACGCCACGCTTTTTATCTGAGGCGCCGGCGATGGCTCCCGCGGCGATGGCTGCACCGAGATTGGTGAGGCGACGAGCGGTGAGGCGACGAGCGGGTGAGGCGACGAAGACTGCGGCGGCGACCTCGGCTGGAGACGGGTGAGGCGGCGAAGATGGCCTTGGCGTGTGATTTGACACGATACAATCCTTCGGCCATAGAATGGTGGCGTTTTGCGTCACCCAAAGCCACATCCCTTCACCCGAGGGTAGT
Source organism: Avena longiglumis (assembly GCA_030063025.1). Classification (NCBI taxonomy): domain Eukaryota; kingdom Viridiplantae; phylum Streptophyta; class Magnoliopsida; order Poales; family Poaceae; genus Avena; species Avena longiglumis. The sequence continues at coordinate 90,599,598 of CP125976.1, forward strand.
GAAGATCCAAAACCTCAAATGTGGGCATGATTTCATCCACGACAACAGCGTAGCCCTCGAACCGGACATTGTGGTAAGTTGGTGTGGGTCCAATTGGTAAGGCATAGCCGACCGCCACCTTCATTGATATGTTCACAACTTTGACATGTAGCTCGCGATGTGTCATCTGCGTGATATCATCCACTGGTAGCCAACAGAGCCATCGTCGGCATCATCGGCATCGCCATTGTCATCACCGGGACCTCGGTGGAAGCCACATCGCTTTTCGATTATTCGATAGGCGGTAGCATCGAATGCGGTGTCTTCACTGAGATGGGGCGCCGTAGTACTTTTGCTCTTTAAGTGAGTTAATTTCATCTTGTTGTTGCTTTAATCGTTCTTCAATTAAACGCATTCGCTCTTTCCGACTTTCTGCTTCAACCGCCAATCCGTCCTTACTCCTCCGACGGCTTCTATCGATATTTCTTCCTCTCTTGAAACTCAGTCCTCCATGATTGGGAGCCTATTGTGCCTCGTGTTCGTCCATCATGTTCCTTATTTCCAAGGGCGAGTGTGATCTCATCATTCTCTCTATCGGAATGAAGTCCCCATCTTTAAGCCTTTACCGCTTTTCTCATCCTCTCGATTGGCAAGGGTCTTCTTTATGTCGTATGGTATATATACACCTCCTTCCGAGTCCAACGTGCCCCCATGCCTAAAACCAATTCCTTGCACGTTCTACCCAATCGTCGTCTCGGGGTGATATTTTATCACGCAGTTCTGCTCAAGTTTCTCCCACTTAGGAATGCCACCTTGTAGCCACCTTGCCCCATAGTATGGTGATACTTCTTGTTAGCGACATTCAGCTTATTCGTTCGGACATTTTCTTAGCTTTTCTCGATTTCTTGTATTCCACAAACTCATCCCGAATGGTTTTATCTTCTCAAACCGAATATTCTTGAAATCGAGTCTTTTTCACGACATAGTCAAGGTGCAATCTTTTCTTCCAGTTGGTGAAACATCGGTGTAACACCTCGACCGGCCCTATGCAAGTTTTAGCAAAATTCGCCAAACCCATAGAAACGATTCAAGGTGCTCACCAGCACTTTTCGTGCGGGTGGAAAAACAAAGTAATAACATTACACAACGGTCCTCGATGGGACCTACGAACGATTTATATAACAGCGACTCCATGAGTCAAGGATGAATATAATATACAAATCCAAATCACCTTGAAAAGCGATGAGGCGTCCGACTACGGACAAGATGCAAATGGGGCTAAGAGCCCTGAAGAATAACCAATGGCGTCCATAACCCTGCCCAGGCCAAGCCGGAAGGGTAACCCTGCTAACGGCGTCGACCTCAAAACCTGCTTAACAAAAGGGGTGCCGGAAAAGGGCAAGAAGAAAACAAAGAAGGAGCGTCAGTACTGAGGCCAGTACACGGCGAGGCTAGAATTCGGCGGTCCTCGCCTACATAGGTATGGTGGACTGAAGCGGCAGCGGCAGCATGCACTAAACAACCTATAGAGACTCGATACGACTGTCGGTTATCAGAGAGGGGTGAGAAAGGCCTATGCGGATCAAACCTGGTACTACTTTCAAACAAACCCATCCTGGCGTTTCCCCCTCGAGACCAATCGAGGAAGTCAACCGAGAACCTGGTTAGCTGATTTTACTTATTCAGTTCTCGCACAATTACTAGTCGTTTAGATAATCATCCCGATAAAGTAAACGATGGGCACTTTTAATTGACCATTCCGTTATAGTGGCAACAATTACTAATCGAATGATAGCATGAGATAAACCCAAAACCCAGCGTTGTTGGTACTTTTATTCAGCCAATTCGTTGTAATTGCAATACTTACTAGTCGAGATACATTTATGCATGGCGACAACCAACAAGCAATGGTGGGCGTATAATTAGCCATTCCATTATAGTAGAGCTAATTACTAGTCATTATAAGTCAAATTTATAGCAAGAAACTTTAGTTATGCTTGTCTATGATCGAGATCATGCTCCAAGTCCATATCCGGACACGGCTTTGAAAAGTTTTACCCGCCGGGTGCACCAATAGCAACACACGCTCGATCAACCTCGAAAAACCAAATCAAAACCCAACGAGGCTTTCTTAATGAACAATCACGATTCGAGAAATATTTCAGGGGCCACCCTTTAAGTAGAATCCATAACGGAGTAGACAAGCTCGAGACGGCCTCAAGGTGCTGGGTATCTGGGTTGTGAGCATCGAACCCCAAACGGGCTTGTCGACACCAGCGAATCGTGTCCCGATCCTAACAAGACAATGTGCTATCTCGTCGCACAATCGTAAATAAAGCGATAAACATGGCATAAATACGATCAGTAAATAAAACCTCAAACTAGTTTGTGGCCCCAAGAAATAAGATCGAATCAAGCTCTCGGCTCGGGGTCCCATATACCTCCGGATGTGGATAGCGCGCAAAAAACAAGGCGGTATCAAGTACTCGGGGTCTTCACGGGACACAAGTGGGCGTTCCGGAACCAAATATTATCTATCACCCACCGATGCCTCGCTTATTCAATTTTAGTTGTTAAACAGAAAGTAAAGTGACGATAAGTAAACTAGAATCATCTCCAACATCAACATGCGGCAATACATCGACAAGCTGTGGCATATGGCGACACACACAAAGACTTGAGCAAGCAATCGCGACGCCGCAAGTCCAACTATCTACCAAACAACGGTAATGGGGTGTGTCCAAGGCAATATAGGGCTGCACGGGTATATCAAGGGTGCGAAACTAAAGCATCGCAACGTATAGCAATAGATCAACAGGAGGGAATAAAGACTATAAAAGTAAGATAGGTAGAAAGAGGGAGATGCTCGCCTGAAAACATTGTCGAAAGGTTCATCCGAAGATCGGGGCGAAGCTCACATCAACTCAACGGCCTTATCCGCGAAGATCCAAAACACTAGATGAAACACCGGATGCAATATTTAATACACGGCAGAAGATCGGCATGATGCATGTATGATGGATGGCATGGCAAAGTGCGATGCAATTAGGTCAAGATTAAGCGGAACCGGGGTCCCGACAATTAGTTAGGTGGTTCAAGTTATTTGTCTACCCCGCAAATTAAGTGTTGTTATAACAAGGCAAGATAAGATACCGGTTCGCTACACAAGTTTAAATGAGGCCAATATAAGGCTAGATTTGCCCGCATATGGGCCCCATATTTAATTATTAGGTGAATTGGCATAAGGCCCCCAAACCACAGATATGCATGCGAAATGACAATTCAATATGCAACAAGTTTTATTTCATTTATAAAATAAGGCTCTGAAAGCGACGCTTGCTTTCGTAGAAATGTACCCGCTATAAATAACGGGTTCGCTGTTGATTATGGGCGCGCTAGACCCACTGGGAAGCCTAAGTTCAATCTTGAGAATCAATTGGATCTTGGATTCCATGATCTCCAGGTCTTCAAGTTCAGATTCCAGTGGATAGTGGAGGGAGCTGGGCAGTCTGGGAGGAGATAGTCGACTGAGGCGTGTTTGAAATGGCTCATGAGGTTTAACAAATTTGTAAAATAGTTTTATGCAAACAATGCCTGATGACGACGATGCAATGCACAAATTCAACGCGATTTTCTAGTAGTGGTTTTGCGGGATGCCACAATTCGACACCACTAACAATGGATCTCGCCCTCGAGATCCGCCTCATGGTACCGGAAGGAAGGTCGGCGGTCTGATCCTTCGCGCTTCGTGTAGATCCTCGCGACACCACCAACAAGGTTCGTCCTCCATCTGGAAATCGGCGACACCACCAACAAAGGATCGTTGCTCCTGATCGCCGGGGGAACACTCCGGGAAACAAAGGACGAAGTTGAAGGTAAGGCCACCTCTAACTTCCATTAGAAGAGGGAAAAGTTACATCGATCCACCAGTTCGATGTACAGAGCGAACAGTAAGAGTCGGGTAGGGTGATCACCCACGGACCCAATCAACTCCTCTATACATGGGTAGGAGAATCAGGCAACTCAACTCGAGATTTAGACGAAGATCTTCATGGTATCCGGAACAAAGGAATGCTGCCAGCAGAAATCGTATGAAAGACACAATGGTTAGGTTTCGCGATGGTTCCATTGGCATGAACAACACATGCTCAAGGTATACTCCAACTTCACCAACGCTCATCCTTCTCATGTATCTTTCAACGACACTGATATCGATATCCAGCAAGGAACACATAAAGATAAAGATCTCAAGAACAAAAGATCGGATGAAGGGCATAACAGAACAGCAGACCGATGAGCGAGAACCTGCTTACAAAGGGGAAAGCTAAACCTCAAGGTAATGACGGAACCCCAACCACGAATTCCGGACTCAAGAAAGGGAAGAGAGCGGATTCAAAACGCGAGAGGTAAGAGGAGAACAGCAGAGGGTAAGGAGTAAAATCAGACCTAACCGTAACTATCCAACCGATTTTGCAAAATAGTTTTGACACTCTTACATCGCCGTTAGCTAGGTTATCCTCTGGTCGGACTTGTGGGGTATCGAATCGCTGGCTCGATACCACTCTCAGAACACCTCGAATCGCCCTATGCAAGTTTTAGCAAAATTCGCCAAACCCGCATAGAACGGATTCGGTGCTCACCAGCACTTTCGTATGGTGGAAAAACAAAGTAATAACATTACACAACAGTCCTCGATGGGACCCATGTAATGTGATATAACGGCGACTCCATGAGTCAAGGATATGTATATAATATACAAAATCCAAATCACCTTGAAAATAGAGAGCGTCCAGCTACGGACAAGAAGCAAATGGGGCTAAGAGCCCCAAGAATAACCAATGGCGCCCATAACCCCGCCTGTGCCAAGCCGAAGGGTAACCTCGCTAACGGCGTCGACCTCAAACGCTAACAAAAGGTGCCGACAAAGGGCAGAGAAAACAAAGAAGGAGCGTCAAGATTGAGGCCAAGACATCAAGAGGCTAGAATTGCGGTCTCGCCTACATAGGTATAGTGGATGAAGCGGCAGTAAAGATGCACTAAACAACCTATAGAGACTCGATACAACTGGCGGTTATCGAGAGAGGTGAGAAAGACCTGGCGGATCCAACGATACTAACATCAAACAAACCCATCTCAGCTTTCCCTCGATACCAATCGAGGAAGTCAACCGAGGAACTCACACAGCTGGATGCTTTTACTTATTCGATTGCATACGCAATTACTAGTCGAGTTTAGATAATCATCTCGATAAAGTAAACAGCGGGCACTTTTAATTGACCATTCCGTTATAGTGGCAACAATTACTAATCGACATGATAGCATGAGATAAACCCAAAACCCAAAGAGCTTGTTGGTACTTTTATTCAGCCAATTCGTTGTAATTGCAATACTTACTAGTCAGATACATTTGTCGCAAGCGACAACCAACAAGCAATGGTGGGCAGTATTAATTAGCCATTCCATTATAGTAGAGCTAATTACTAGTCATTATAAGTCAAATTTATAGCAGTAAACTTTAGTTATGCTTGTCTATGATCGAGATACTGTGCTCCAAGTCGTCCATATCCGCGGACACGGCCGTGAAAGTTTTACCCGCCGGGTGCACCAATAGCAACACACGCCGATCAACCTCGGAAAAACCAAATCAAACCCAACGAGGCTTTCACGACCGAACAATCACAGGATTCAGAATATTTCAGGGGCCACCCTTAAGTAGAATCAGAACGGAGTAGACAAGCTCCGAGACGGCCTCAAGGTGCTGGGTATACTCGGTGTGAACGTAGGGAACCCCAAACGGGCTTGTCGACATCAGCGGAATCGTGTCCCGATCCTAAATAAAGATAAAGGTGCTATCCGTCAGACAATCGTAAATAAAGCAAAGAAACATGGCATAAGTACAGGATCGTAAATAAAACCTCAAACTAGTTTGTGGCCCCAAGAAATAAGACTGAATCAAGCTACGCTCAGGGGTCCCATATACCCGGATGTGGATAGCGCAAAAACAAGGAACGTATCAAGTACTCGGGGTCTTACGGGACACAAGTGGGCTCGAAACCAAATATTATCTATCACCCACCGATGCCTGCTTATTCAATTTTAGTTGTTAAACAGAAAGTAAAGTGACGATAAGTAAACTAGAATCATCTCCAACATCAACATGCGGCAATACATCAAGAATCGTGGCATATGGCGACACACATCAAGACTTGAGCAAGCAAGACGCAAGCAAGTCCAACTATCTACCAAACAACAGGTAATGGGGTGTGTCCAAGGCAATATAGGGCTGCACGGTATATCAAGGGTACGGAAACTAAAGCATCGCAATACGATAGCAATAGATCAACAGAGGAATAAAGACTATAAAAGTAAGATAGGTAGAAAGAGGGAGATGCTACTTTGAAAACATTGTCGAAAGGTTCATCCAAGATCGCGAAGCTCACATCAACTCAACGGCCTTATCATGAAGAACCAAAACACTAGAAGAAACACCGGATGCAATATTTAATACACGGCAGAAGATCGGCATGATGCATGTATGATGGATGGCATGGCAAAGTGCGATGCAATTAGGTCAAGATTAAGCGGAACCGGGGTCCCGACAATTAGTTAGGTGGTTCAAGTTATTTGTCTACCCCGCAAATTAAGTGTTGTTATAACAAGGCAAGATAAGATACCGGTTCGCTACACAAGTTTAAATGAGGCCAATATAAGGCTAGATTTGCCCGCATATGGGCCCCATATTTAATTATTAGGTGAATTGGCATAAGGCCCCCAAACCACATATATGCATGCGAGATGACAATTAAATATGCAACAAGTTGTTATTTCATTTATAAAATAAGGCTCGAGAAAGGGGTCACACATTTAGGGGTCTCGACGGACTTGGGTGCCGGGGTTCGGGGTCGGGTCTCGGGGTCAGGGTTCGACGGATCGTTCTCGGACTCCGGGGTTAGGGTCTCGGATCGAGGTAGGTCTTGGCGCAACCGGGGAGCAGGGCTTGGTTCGGTGTCGGGGGAGCATCGGGTCCTGACTTCGCCCCCGGGAACGGGTCTTCAGGGTCTCGACAACTTCGATTCTCTGTGGGCGACCTTGGCACTCGATGTCCGAGAAGTAGTACTTGTCGCCCTATCGTCTTCGGGTTCGCTCCATTCGGGTCCTTGTCGGAGTACTTGTCGTCCCCTGAAGGAGAGCTTGCGTCTAGGGTCTCGGCGATCTTGGCGCATCGAGGGTGTCGAGGAATCGGTACGGTCTTCGGATTCAGGAGATCATGGCGGGGTTTCCGTGATGAAGATCTTGTCGAGGGTTCGGCGCCAAGGTCGTTAGCGAGCTCGGGTTGCCTCGAACGGTCATAGAACGTCATCAGATTCCCCAAAGGCGCACATACACGGCAGCACAATACACGAGCACACGCATACGAGCACACACGAGCACGACATATGTGGCTAGCTGGCCACAGGGCCACGGTGGCGAGGCGCGCGCTGACGGGACGGAGTGGGCTGGCGGAAGCCGGCGAGGCGATGTCAGGGAGGGCCGCCACAGGGCGGAAGGTGCAGACGCCGCCTGCTGCGGCTAATCACGAGGCAGGCCGCAGAGCTGGGAGGCTTGGGAGACGGGTGGTCATTGGCCGACGCAGAGGGCGCCGGGCCAGGGAACACCGCGCGGGGTCATGAAGGGCCGAGCAGCCAGAGGCCGAGCCCAGATCCCGAGTGCGACCGATGATGGTGCCGCGCGGTGATGACACGCGGGCTGGGAACGGAGGAGATGGTCGACGAGGGGCGTGTTTGGTAAACAAAACGGGGTTTGTAAAATAGTTTTATGCAAACAATGCCTGATGACGACGATGCAATGCACAAATTCAACGCGATTTTCTAGTAGTGGTTTTGCGGGATGCCACAACTGGGCCATCTTCTTCAAAGCCCACTCCCTGGCCTTAGCCTCCATGGCTCTCCCATGTTGTAAGGCGTCCTCAACTGGATCCTCCGCATTTGGATCCAGCTCTATCTTCGGTAGTTTGAAATTAACCATGAGCCTCTTCCACAGTAAATCTTTGGCGTGGTTAGGGACAAATAAACATGTTCCCTCTTCATCCGCATTATCAGGACTATTCCAATTTCTAATGGTGATCGGGATTAAGTCCCTAACGATTACTCCGCATTGTGCCACAAATTTGGTTATGCGACAACCGGGGAGCCGGTTGGCCTTCAGTCTATAGCGACATCTTGATCTGAACCTCTCATGGTCTTCCAACTTTTTGGTTGGGCCTCGTCCGCTCTTTTTCAAGAGATTCCTTCGATCCGGAGGGCTAAAAGAAGAAAGATCGCCGTTACTATTTCTATATAGATAGATGATTAATTAATGAATTGATTTATATTACATGCACCTTTGCCGGAGCGGTCGTCTTCTCGATTACACAAGGCATCGCTTTCTCTCTCATGAAGGCAACACCTTCAACCTCAAACAAGTTGTCTACTCCGTAAAACAGGATCACCCTCACCGGAGTTGTTCAAACGTTGATACGCCTAAATTATCTTCCCCACGGATCACACCTTGATCAACTCTTCCTTTTCTTCGTCTCGACGTGGGTCCATATTTTCTGCATAGGTGGAAAAACGAATAACTCAAAGCGGCTAAAGGAGAAATTTAAGTACGGTGTTGAGAGATATAAACCCTAATTCAGAGAAACCCTAATATATACATACACAATAATAAAAATGAAGAGAAAGGGAAACCGTGTAGATAGGCACATCGTCGAACCCACATGCACCTAAGTTGCTTGACAATGTGAATCGGTCTGGGCTACCCACAAGGATCAATTGGGGTAAGACCAATAATACCAAAGTAATTAATAAACCTAATAATACCTAACTAATAATAAACCTAATAATCGAAACAATCAAAAGAAAGGGAAACAATCAACACATGGCATCGATGCAATGCTCAAGCAAGTATGATGATATGACAAGTTAATTTGCATTGAATGTAACCCTAAGACATGCTCGACGATTTCATCGGGTTCCGAGGTGAAAATCTAACTCGGGAAACTCGAACATATGAGAGGGGTGCATTTGTTCTTCTAATTATACTTGTCATTTAAGTTGTTGAACAATGCATGATTATAGTTTAGATAGATAGGTTTCATTTTTCTGAACAATTTGATATATTATTTGTATTTTTTCGACTTATAAACAATAAGTTATTGATTTTACAATATTAAGTCATTTTCGGAATTAAAAAAGCAAATAGTTTTACACTGGGCGCCTAGCCAGGTGAGGCTGACAGAGGGCCCAGTGCCAACTCAGCCTCCACAGCATGAGATCATTTTCCTACCACAGAAGCCTACCCATCGAGGTCGACCGATGGGCCTAGGCCACATCACCGCCACGTAAAGCACGAGTGACGTCGGCACGACGTCACGCTTAGTGGCTTCGCAGCGGCGGCGATAGCGAGCTCGACGGGCGGATGGGCGCGTAGAGAGCGCGATGCGGGAGAAAGGAGTGGCGGCGCCTTGTTGGTCATCGAGCGTCGCCTCCGCCGAAGCGGTGGCAAGGCGTCGGCCACACGCAGAGAGTAATGCAGAGGAGAGGAGAGAGAAAAGAACACCGTGAGGATCAGCTCACCAGGAACACGAAGGAGGTGGTGGCGAGGTCGGGCGAGCTCGAGACGCCGGAATCGGCGGAGGCGACGCGGACGGAGCTTCCAATCCAGCGATTGAGGTCACGCGAGGAAAAGTAGCGAGGCGTGATGAGGCAGCGGCGGCGGTGGCGATGAACGCGGGTGGCGGCGAGATCGGGCAGCCTGCCGGCGTCGGGGGCGTGCGCGTCAGTGAGAAGCAGAGAAGTGAGATGGGGAAGAAGAAGAGGAGGGCGTGATTATAAGCGAAGGGCCTTTAGTCCCTTGGTGGCTCCAATCGGACTAAAAACACGTCGGTTGGAGCCACCAAGGACCTATACTCCAATATTTTCAGCAGCCCAAGCGTTGCTATGCCAAGGTCTTTAGTCAGTTGGTGGCTCCAACCGACATATTCCCTGTTTTCAAAAATTTTCGGTATTTTCTCTACTTCCCGCTTTATTTTTTATTTTGGGGTTTAAATTTGTATTGTTTTTAAATGATAATTAATTTGGAATTTAGAAAAACTTTAAACATAAGAAGTGTTTGGATTTGAATAAATAATTCAAAACCATTTTCTATTTTAAAAATAATTAATGTAACCATTTAAAATATGAACCATTTACAATTAAAATGAATTAACTTATATTTTTTAATATCAATTTGGAATTTAGAAAACTTTAAACATAAGAAGTGTTTGGATTTGAATAAATAATTCAAAAACATATTCTCTTTTAAAAATAATTAATGTCACCTTTTAAAATATGAACCATTTACAATTAAAATGAATTAACTTATATTTTTAATATCAATTTGGAATTTAGAAAAATTTAAACATAAGAAGTGTATGGATTTGAATAAATAATTCAAAAACATATTCTATTTTAAAAATAATTAATGTAACCTTTAAATGAATTAACTTATATTCTATTTTGAATATTAATTTTAACGATTCGCTTTTGCGCTCGGAAAATGGAAAAGGGCTTTTCCGTGCGACAAAAAGGAAAACTTCCTCTGCAACATTGTTCTCCATACCAATGTCCACACACATGCATAATATGGGCACAATATCACAAACTATGCCGTGATTCAAACATAACATGGTCATTTGGACCGAAAGCCATGAAACCTCGAACATGATTGGTCATTTTGTGAAGGTTTTTTCGAAACATGATCAATATACCAAGTCTGGTATTTTCCTTTCAACTATGTAACATAATATGACACCACGAAGGATTTTCATTGTTCGGATTTTTTGAATTTATTATGCCCGTTTTGAATTATCGAATTTCTAACTATGGTCAAACCGGTGTGCATGAAGATAGGGACGGGCATCGTTAGAACTTGCATTGGATCTCTGAAGAAACCACATATTGCGAGTCTAAAATGATTTTTCAAAAAATCACGGCGATAGATCATGTACTGTAGTACAAACCGACCCACTTCCTGCCGATTGAGACATTTGTCCTTTTACGGGATGGACGAAAAGGTTTGAGATGTACGGTTGGGAGATAGTCCATGTAAGGTGGTCTAGTATTTTAGGAAAATGAGACGGTAGCATTGTGAAACGGCATTTTGGTGGTTACTTCACAAAGCGACCCGTTTTTGCGCTCGGAAAATGGAAAAGGGCTTTTAGATGCGACAAAGGAAAACTTCCTCCTGCAACATTGTTCTCCATACCAATGTCCACACACATGCATAATATGGGCACAACATCACAAACTATGCCGTGATTCAGCACATAAAATCGGTCATTTGGACCGAAAGCCATGAAACCTCGAACATGATAGGTCATTTTGTGAAGGTTTTTTCGAAACATGATCAATATACCAAGTCTGGTATTTTTCCTTTCAACTATGTAACATAACATGACACCACGCGAAGGATTTTCATTGTTCGGATTATTTTTGAATTATCTGAATTTCTAACTATGGTCGAACCGGTGTGCATGAAGATAGGGGACGGGCATCGTTAGAACTTGCATTGGATCTCTGAAGAAACCACATATTGCGAGTCTAAAAATGATTTTTTCAAAAAATCACGGGCGATAGATCATGTACATAGTACAAACCGGACCCACTTCCCCGATTAGGCGACATTTGTCCTTTTACGGGATGGACGAAAAGGTTTGAGATGTACCGGTTGGGAGATAGTCCATGTAAGGTGGTCTAGTATTTTAGGAAAATGGGACGGTAGCATTGTGAAACGGCATTTTGGTGGTTACTTCACAAAACGACCCGTTTTTTGCGCTCGGAAAATGGAAAAGGGCTTTTCCGTGCGACAAAAAGGAAAACTTCCTCCTGCAACATTGTTCTCCATACCAATGTCCACACAAAATGGGACTAACACTCAAGACATTTATTAATATTAAAAACTGAGACAACAAAACCGGGACTAAAGGCCACAAACCGCGAAAGATATCCTTCGGTCAAGCCACAAACCGCGAAAGACATGAACTAGAGTTACATAATATGAGCATGAACTTCTTGGCATATGTCATTCCTTATGACTAACCATGGATCATCTTCTTTACTTAACGGAATGCTTGGGTCAGTTTTCACTGTGAAGGGCGGAATTTCATCAAACTTATTATAATCTTACGACATGCGTCTTGTCCTCGGTTCCCGATGTTTCTTATCCTGAAAGAACTATGTGGCGCTTTGGCTCATCATATGATGTATTCGTTTGCATATTTTTCTTTTTTGATCCGGAGGACATGTCCTTCACATAGAAAACTGAGACACATCATTGGCTAGGACGAATGGTTCATCTCTATAACCAAGATTGTTGAGATCCTTTGTTGTCATTCCGCATAACTGGTCTATCTTTACCCTTCCCCATTCAGGTTGACCCATTTGCGTGAAACAAAGGGACCTTAAAAGAGACTCCATAGTCTAGTTCCCATATCTCCTCTATGTAACCATAATATGTGTCCTTTTGTCCATTCTCGCTCTTGCATCAAAGCGGACACCACTATTTTGGTTGGTGCTCTTTTTATCTTGGGCGATCGTGTAGAATGTATTCCCATTTATTTCGTGCCCTTGGAAATTCAATACGAGAGAAGATGGTGACGACCAACAAATATAGCTGATCTCCAACAGTGGTGTCATTCAAGAGATGTGTCCGCATCCAACCAAGCATTGACTTCATGTGTTCATCTGTAATCCATGATTCAGACTTCCCGGGTTTTGGAGCGTACAATATTCTTGTGTTCCTCCATATACGGAGCCAAGGTGGAATTATGTAGAAGCGTAGTGTGCTTTAGTGAAAGAATCCCCGTCGCTACATATCATTGCTTTCTTTCCCAGCGTGCCTTTTCCACTTAGTCTTCCCTCATGCCGCGAGTCAGAAACACCAATCGGCTTAAGGTCAGGAATAAAGTCAACACAAAACTCAATGACCTCCTCTGTTCCATATCCCTTGGAGATGCTTCCTTCTGGTCTAGCACGGTTATGTTTGTTTCGTAGGTACTCTAGGGAAGTTCGTTATGTTTTGGAAACTTCGGCTTCATTATTTTCAGCATCTTTTCAAATGAGGAGTCAGTTAGACCACACTCTGCCTTCCATTGCAACAATTCGATGTCGAATGCCGAGCTTTGTGCGCCATCTTCACAATTTGGGTACAACAATTTCTTGTGATCTTCTAACATGCCCTCTAACTTCAACTTCTCATTTTCATTTCACGGTCTCGCTTTGCATCGAAATGACCCTACCAAGTTCATCACCGGCTCATCCGATGCCCGTTCTTCACCTTTTTCCTCTCCAATGTCTTCCATTGCGGTATCAACATTAGGAAACATATGATGATAGTTGTTATCATCTTCTTCTTCACCATCTTCCATCATAACCCCTCTTTTCCGTGCTTGGTCCAGCAATTATAGTTGGGCATGAAACCTTTCATAATCGGTGGGCGAATGATTTTTAGGAAGAGTACTCCTTGTTGTTCTGACATTGAACACATGGACAACGTATAAATCCATTCTCTTTGTTTGCGTAGCCACATCGATAAATTTATCCACGCCTTTGATATACCGGCTACCGCGGTCACCGTACATCCATTCCCGACCGTTCATCGCATCATATAAGTAAGTTTATCAAAAACAGGACATCATAAATAGTGAAATAACCAATTCACACCGACACATGAATTGTATCAATGACCTAGAAAAGATAAGATTGCTAACCTCGATCGAGGGAAATAAAGAGGAGAAAGCTCAAGTGCGTCTCGAACACCTTCTATATTTTTGTTCTATGAAATTCAACGGGATTTTTCACTCAAACATTTCAACAAACACCTTCAATGCATGCATGAAAAAACTAGCACACACCCTCACACCTTACACCATTCAAAAAAGCAGTGCGGAGGCAGAGGGCGTTGCATTTATAGAGGCGAGGAGTTTTTAGTCGGTTAGCCAAGAACCGGGACTAAAGGTGCGTGCCACGCCATTTGTGACTAAACCTTTAGTGGGTTGGTGGATCCAACTGCGACGCATCTTACCAACCGGGACCCATGCCCCTGGCCCGTGCCGCTTCAACCGGGACGCGGCAAGATTAGTCCCGGTTGGTGGCGCAACCGACTATCTCAGAAATTAATGACGGATGGCCCTTTTTCCTCTAGTGTACACTGCTCGCTGCCACGCGAAACAAGTACATCCATCCAAACTCAGGATGAGGTACGCTCTCTCGCTCAGGGAGGCAGGCACGCAGGAGAAGGACACGCATCGCTCATGATTGCCTAGGCGAGTACAAGGACTAGCGAACAACCAGGGCCGGCCCATAGGTGGGACAGGAAGGTCACCCTAGGAAGTAGGAGCTCAGCTTAAGACTACACTTCTACTAATAAGGTTTAATAGTTTAGAATAATTTTCAAAATTATAAATAGTCTAAGAGTCTACCGTGCCGCTACTCAGACTATTTTTACCCTAAAAATATAATCCAACATTTATGAATCACTTCTCTCGTTGCCATGATTTTTCTCTATCCTTCTTGAACACCTGCATATTTAGGAACGCCCGAGAGAAATCATGGCATCAGAAGAAATCATGGCTTGATAGAGTTGAAATCATGGCTTGATAGAGTTACGTGATTGCGCAATGAGTCTTCGCTAATGAATACTCGCGACCTTAGAAGAAACATGAGTGCCTGCCTAATGTGTTTTTTCAAGGTTGTGAGTATTCATTATTGGAGACTAATGGCGGAATCATATAACTCTACCATGACGCAAGTAGCTCTCCCCCATTTTCCAGTAGTTGTATTTGTGTCCATCATATATTTTAAAGGCCGTATATTTATTATTATTAATTTAGTGTCAACTATGTCTATACCGGTTCACTCATTTTTGCACATGCATATGAGTCGGTTACTCCATGTTATGTGAATAATTCTAGTGGTACATGTTTATATTGACGTGTACATAATAAGCATGTTTAGAAATAAGTATCATGGTATATAATTTGTTCGATCAATATAATATGTAGTTTTGATCGTCTTCACCTAGATTCAAAGATCATGGATGTATCACATCTACGAATTATTCAATTTTCTATCAAAATTACAGTAATATTTCTTGAGCGAGTACTAATATTTTTTAAATATTTTTATATAAACAAGTGGTGGACGTTGACAAACATTGTTGAGGATTATGATTAAACTTCAAAAAAATAGCGTAAATATTAGATAAAAGATATACTTCAAGGAATTTTCTAGGATAAGGGACAATGCCCCCCCCCCCCTCCCCCGCCTTAGCCCTAGAAAACTTCACAACTGTAAGCAATGGAACCTTGGTGTCTAATCGCCCTATGGCCCGTGAAATTAGTGGAACTGCCCTGCGAACAACGCCCCACTTCAGAACACCCCCCCTCCCCCCCTCCCCCCCCCCTCTCCTAGATTGTTTGCAATGGTCTTTGAGTGGTCGACGAACGAGATGGCGGGAGCTAGAGAAATCCGCTGTAGATCTAGCGCTTGATTCTTTGTTAGTGTGAGCTCGATCGATATGAGCATGAGAAGAGACATGACTAGTCCAAGCATTTGAGCCTGCTTTGTAAGACTGTATATAACCAAAGGATGAGTGCCACGGAGTCCCCTCCCCTCCTTCTCCTCTCTCTCTCTCTCTCCCACGTTTCTCCCCCGCCTGGTCTTTGACCGCCAGATCCCGGGCCGACCCCGACCTGTCTCCGCCGGCTTTGCCGGTCGGAGATGGCGAGGGGGAGGTGCCGGAGCTGTAGTTAGGTGTAGCAGTAGAGGTGTCGGCTGTTTGCCGGTGTATTGGAGTAGGTCGCTCGTCGCTTTCGACCAGCTCGGGCGCGTCCTGTGCTGGGTCTTCTTCCCAGGTGAGCTCCGGTGGTCTGAGCTCTTGGAGGAGGCCGTTTCTACAGGGATCTCCGCAAATAAGGTCGAGTCCGTCTTCCCCGAGTTTTGGTGGAGGCCTGGGATGTTTCTTCTTCTGGCCGTGTGGCGAGTGGGAGAGGAGAGAGCATCGATGGCTGACACCTTCTCGGGGAGGAAGGGGTCTTCCACGACAGCACATCGGCGTAGTGCTGTCTGGACGACTTCGAGGCACTCTGGTATGCTCCATCGGTGGGAGTTGCTGCTGTTTGCTCTGAAGTCGTGCCCCAGGTTCAATAAGCGTCTTCGTCGTTCCTGCTCTCCTTCTGGTGAAGCGATGTTGGTCTCCCTCCTCTCGGTAGTGGCGAGGAGAGGATGGAGACCAAGTCTTGCTTGGGGAGGCCGGTCATACCGCTGCTGCAAGGACCTCATCACATGGTCGACAACGACGTCGCCATGATCCGCGGCCGTGAAGATTGCCGCTCAAATCGCTGCGTTGACAACGTATCTGCTACCTCCAAGATGGAGGCCCTGGTTCGAGATTCTATGCGGCGCTACTCTCCTCCCTGCTGCCAAGTGATTCGTTCCCGGCAGTTGGGTTCAGGAGGCCGGCTTCGGAGTCTCGCCGTCGGTGGAGAAGATCCTGGCCTTGATTGCTTTTCTGGATTTTTCCTAGGGTCTTTTGTGTTAATTGTTAGGACTGCTTTAGAGGCTTTATCTTTTCGAGGTCCTACTTATAAATGTACCCACCGCCTTGATATTTAATGCAGCATTGGGGTCTTCTAGACCCCGCCCACCTTTCAAAAAAAAAAAAAAAAAAAAACAAAGGATGGCTTGCCTTGGCAGGCAGAGAGAGATGAAAACCAACTACAGTAGTAGTACTACCTAGCTAGCTGGAGTCTGATCGGTTACTTGATGAATCCATCGATTCTCGACGTAATGTACGCCTAGCCTAATCATATCCATCGATCGTTGTGGTCGTCATCCTGGACCAGTGATCCCATCTTGATCTCCAGCGCATCATTATCTCTCCCGCGCACGAGACATTTTCATTCGTTTCAATAGCGATAAAAACCATTAATTTTAATTAAGTTTTAATCAAAATTGGTGGTAATAAAATGTCAATAAAATCTATATATAAAGTGTATATTTGAATAAGTAATCACAAAACATGATGTCTCCAAGTGATGTATTTGGTCTTATGTGTTGCTATTTCTAGCTAGAATAAAATTGCGAGTCCGATTCCACTCGTAAAATGATGATCGATCACTCTCTGAACGAGCAGTGAAGCTAGCCAGTGGCGCCTCGTTTGTCTCCTACACATCCTACATCCTACATGTAAAAAGGAATTGAAGATTGCACAGCGCCAATTGGGCCGGCTGCTTATGTATATATAGACGGACACATGTACAATTACAGGTACAACCCTGACAAAACACGGGGACCTATACGTAGTACAATATGTTACTCAACACCCCCCGCAGTCGAAGGGTCGGCACCGACACATAGACTGGAGCGAAACTCAGGAAAAATCGTGGACGGTAATCCCTTCGTCATGATATCGGAAACTGCTGAGACGTCGGTACGTGAAGAACTCGAACGTGACCGAGGGCAACTTGCTCACGAACAAAGTGGATGTCCAACTCAATGTGCTTGGTGCGTCGATGATGAACGGGGTTGGCGGAGAGGTAGACAGCCGACACGTTGTCGCAGAAGACCACCGTAGCCTTATCAACGAGACAAGAGAGCTCGGAGAGAAGCTGGCGAAGCCACGTGCACTCACCACGGATTAGCCACGGCGGTACTCGCCTCGCAGGCGGAGCGAGACACGGTGGGCTGCCTCTTGGAGGACCAAGAGACGGCGACGAGCCAAGGTAGACGATGAGTTGCCGGTGGAGCGCCGCGTGTCGGCAGCCCCGATCCGCGTCCGAGTAGGCGGCGATCAGATGTCGATGGCGAGGCATGCGGCGGCGCGTAGCCAGTGCCACGGATGTAGCGGAGAATCCGCTTCACGCAGCCAATGGGCGCCGAGGACCATGCATGTGCAAGCACACCGCACAGCGTCTGGAGCCCGGGCGTGTCAACGCTGGCAATCTTGGAGCGCCCGACGATGGAGCGGTAGAACGGGCGTCGGAGGCCAGCGAGCCATCGATGGTAGCTTGGCCTTGTCGGCGAGTAGTAGGACCACAATTAAGCATCTCGCACGCGCTCGAGAAGCTCGCGGGCGTGCCTGGCGATGAAGAAGAACCCGTCCGCGCGCCGGACGACCTCGATCCGAAGTAGTGGAAGCGGGCGAGGTCCTTCAAGGCGAACTCAAGACGAAAGCCGGTGGCTCGAAGAAGACCACGGTGGATGCTGCGTCGAGATGATGTCGCCGTCTGGCGGCGGTAGCCATGTCGTTGCCGGTCCGATAGACGAAACGGCGATGCATCGGAGCGCGTGGAAGCGGAAGCGAAACGATGCGGCAGCGTCTTGGCGGTACCGGTAGCGCTACCGCCCGATCCATACAAGGACCGAGAGAGCAAGCACACGTCATCGGGCGCCGGCGTCGGCAAGCCAATGGGTCGCTAACGGTGAACTGATCCGACATGTGGCCATGGAGGAAGGCGTTGAGACGTCTATCGATGCACCGACCACGCGAGGCGGCGGCGAGGTGCGGGCCGTGCAGGATCGTGCCGGTTTGACAACCGGGCAAACGATCCGTGAAGTCGATTACAGCGTTCTGCGAAAGCAGACGACCCAGCCTATGGCGCCGAGAGTACCATCGAGCCGAGCTTGTGCTTGAAGACCCACTTGCCGGTGATGAGCGTTGGCGAGGTTAGGGAGGCGGCGGAGGGAGGCGGCGCCCTAGAGAGGAGGAGGGCGGTGGAGGGAGGGCGCGCCTAGGAGGGTGGGCGGTGGCTTGAGGGAGGGTCGGCGGCGCCCTAGGGTAGAGAGGGGGGCGGCGGCTAGGTCAGGACCAGAGGGTCTCTGATACCATGTGGAAAGGAATTGGAGATTGCGCAACACCAATTGGGCCGGTTGCTCATGTATATATAGACGAACACATGTACAATTACAGATACAACCCTTACAAAACACGGGAACCTATACGTAGTATTACTCAACGCTACGATCGAGCTAGCTATTTCTAGAGATAGCTAGCTAGAGTAGATGAAAACCAACTACAGTACCTAGAGATAGCTAGCTCTAGTCTGAGGTTACTTGGGATCCATCGATGGCCGACGTTACGCACTCCAGTTTATAACGCTCCGAATCCATAATAAGTGTCGCTTATCTAGTATAAATTTTGTACAAACTTTATATTACATAAGCCACGCTTATTATAAATCGAAGGTAGCATAAGATGTTTTAATTTTTTTTTGTAAAACATACCTATGTATATAGACCACGAGATAGAGCACGCGTGGTGTCACTCACACCCATCACGGCTGCCGCAAACATTATTCATCGTCCGTCCGTCCGTCCTCCCCGGCCCGAGAACTCATTATTGGTCTGCCGGCCACATGAACTGTCTGCATGCGTAAGCACTGCATATATATCCATATAATCACTATATATATGGTCCTGCGGCTTGTTCGCGCATGGCATTGGTCGATCGTTATCTGCCTGCGGCTCAAGTGGGCTAGCAGCCAGCAAGCAAGCTTCTGCCCTCTGGCTTATCCTGATCCATCCTCTAATTAACAAGGAATGATAGACGAGAATGTGGTGGTCTAAACGCTCGCCACTGCTGACAGAGGAAAAGGCGTACGGCATACATACATACATACATACATACATACATACATACATACATACATACATACATACATACATACATACATACATACATACATACATACATACATACATACATACATACATACATACATACCAGGAGGGATCATTGGATGCTCCTGAAGCAGGGACGTACTATAAGTACGTATGCTGGTGTTTATGACAGGGCCAGATGCATGGATGTCGAATGGAGTTACTACACTGACTGATGTCCGCGAACTGCTGTAACTGCAGCTGCAGCGTTCGATCCATCGTCTTCAGGTGTACAGTGCCTGTAAAAAAAATTAAGTAGAGCACGCACGCACGCGCGCAGCAGGGCTTGGCATGCAGCGAGGTTTGTGTATGCGTCATGGGAAAGGAAAGGAAATCTGGCTAGCAAGCTTGAATTCATCACACGCACCATGCATCGACCGAACCCCACTCCACTGAATTCCTTCTCCTGTTCATGCATGCATCTTCACTCGGAGCACGTACGTACTAGATCGTGCATGTTGCGGCCGCGTGCGCACGCTCATCTCGTCTGGTCAGTTGCACCGCGCTTCAAGTACACGTGATGTGGATTATCAAAATCAGTTCGCAGCATGCATGCAGCACGCATGAGTTTATAGCATAAAACCATCATATTTGTGCAATTTTTTTTTGAAAAACCACCTGTTTACGTTTGAATCGTAAAAAACCATCACCCTACTGATGATTTTTTGCAATGTACACTAAAATAAAATTGACAACAAATTGACAGCGATTATGACCAGGAGGGCCCACTTGGCAGAGCCAAAATGACGAGATGGACTGGGTCCCGCTTCTTAGCCTATTTAAGAAAATCTAGATATTCTAAAAAACAAAAAAAGGAATCGGGAGTTGCCAGGGTTGACCGCGAGCCCCTATCGGCCATGGCTCGGCGGCCCGTGACTCCCGCCACCCCACCGCGCATCCCTCGCCACCCGCTAGCCACCTGCCGTGTGATACCTCACGGGCATATGCCCCCGCCTCGCGCCGTCCTATCCCTCGCGAGCTACTTAACCCATCTGTGCGTCATCCTTGTCAAGCATCGCATGCCTCACATGTGGCTCGTCGGATCTCGCCACGGGAACTCGCCTGGCCCTAGAGCATTCACCGGCTTCGTCACGCCGCCTGCCCATCCATCCCAAACCTCCGTGCATAGCTCTCGATCGCGCCTCGCCCGGCCCAGCGCCGTCCGTGCCTCGAAGACGCGCCGCCACGCCTCAGCGCCCAACCGGCCAGCGCCGCGCCATGCTGGCACCGCCCGCAGCACCGCCGCGCCGGCCAGCGCGCCCGTGGAGCCGCCGCCTCTAGTCCCACTGTGAGCCCGCCACACGCCGTCCGTCTTGACGAGTTCGCCGGTCGATGGTCGTGGAAGCAACCCTCTAAGGGGTGGCAGCGGTGAGGTCGCCGGCGAGTTCGCCGGAGAGGGGTGGTGGTTGCCACCGTGTGGTCAACGGGATGGGGTAGCCAGGGATAAAGAGATTTTTTATTTTCTTATTTGGGCTGACAGGTGAGTCCCAGTCCACATCAGCCTAGAGAGTGGGCCCTCCTGGTCATAATCGCTGTCAATCTGTTGTCAATTTCATTTTAGTGTACATTGCAAAAAATCAGCAGTAGGGTGGTGGTTTTTTGTGATGCAAACGTAAAACTGGTGGTTTTTCAAAAAATTTATACAAATATGATGGTTTTATGTTATAAACTCAGCACGCATAGGATCACAACTCGCCGACCAGCGTACGTGTACATGCGTAGCCGGCCGGGCCTCAGGCAGCGCCGGGACCCTCCTGCTTCCCACCTGGCCAGCGTGAGCGCAGGTGAGATCAATTTCGATCGACGCGCGTCCGAACAAATTTTCATTCACCGCGAAGGCAGGCAGTGTGACGCAGCATACAGACTCTGAGTGAGCGATCGACTGATGGCTAGGCAGTACGTAGATCAGTTTATCCACGCACGGATCATGGCACGCTCGCTGCCGCGCATGCAGTTATCGCCGGCAATCATTTCGCCCGCCGCTACGTACCTGCGTCCGTCCTTGCCGCATGCAGCTCCAGTCTCGCGATGCCTCAGACCTTACGCTGTCCTGTAGCCGTATTAGTATGAAAAGGAAATGGTGACTAGTATACACGTACTCCCTCCATTTAAAATACTTCTATAAGATTTTCAAATTTATAAAAATAACGTATATAGACATTTTTTAGTGCGTAGATTCGGAGTGAACCTCTATGAATGTGACGGGTAACGGATGGTCGTCGTTATAGAAACAGGAAAATGTACTATGCATTTTTACGGACTCCTTTTTCTCGGTGAAACGGACCGCGAAGGCGCGAAGCAGTACACTACGATGCAATCAGCGAGCACAGCGAGAGAGTCAGAGGGAGCAGCATCATGCATGCCCCAGGGGGATCAGAGGACGGGCCCAAACTCAAGCTAGCTCCCTGGCCCGAGCTAACAGGAACAATTAACCGATGGGCCCACAACAGACGCAGGGACGTATGGGCGCACCCAGGGCCGCGGCCGCAGAGCTCAGCCGCCGCTCCGGGGTCCAGCAGCGGTTAATGGTGGCCCCGGTCCGGCTCCACAGTCGACGTACGCAACTGTTTCTGTACGCTACTCTTTGTGTTCCTTCTGCCTTCGGTCTTGTTTCTAATAATAACTCGCGACCGTTCCGCATGTCCGCAAAGCAAACTAAATCATGCGGCGGCAGCAATGTGACGAAAGCCATGCATGCCGGGCACCGTCTTGACAATGCATATCGGTCGTCCATGGCACTTGTTATCTTGGCAAAGGATTTGACACGGAACCGAGCAAAAACCATGTTTTCCGCTTTTGACCGTGACAGGGGTGCCCTCACCGACGGACTCAAAAACATATACAAGCCTAGGTAAACATACCTACAATGCTATTTTTGACTCAAAAATATATATGAAATAAATTGTTAAGGCGTCGCGTCGCCATCAAGCCTGCTCTCGGGCAGCCACCAAGACTGGAGGAAGGGTAGATCTACCCTAGTTCATGAGCACGGTTATCGTGTTAGTACTATCTATCTTTTCTTACCTCGATGGAAGACCACTTAGAAGTCGTTTGGTATCCATCATTTGGACCTAGAATCCTGGAATTCATTTTGCAATTCCATCTCTATGCTGTTTGGTTGGCACGAAATTTGGCCGTCATTTCATTTGGCAAATCCATCCAAATATCCCTATGTGTAAACTCAATTCCTATCTCAGACCTGTCATTTCCAAATTCCGGTGGCAGCCAAACATATGGGTGTTTTTGGAATCATAATATAAATGAAATGAATCCATGTATTCATTTCATTTCTACTAAATGAAATGAATACCTGGATGCCAAACGACCTCTTAGTTCTTTTGGGGCCAATAGATACTGGCGCTTTTGGCTGGTGGTTGCCATTTTTTTAAGGCATTGTCATTTTAGCTGGTTTTGGGCTAAGAGTCCGTCGGTTGACCAATGGCGGAGGTAGCCAGTTGTGGGAGCCTGGCAGAATTTAATTGCTGTCAGGTCGATGATTGTCCATCAGAAATTCATTGCCAACCTATGATATGTCATACTTTTCAAAGATCGAGCCAAGCATCTTCACAGGGTGGCTAAGAGGTGGCCCCGCCATTGAGCTTGGTGGCTTGTTCTTGTGGATGCCTCCAGTAGAGCTTGGTTGTATTCGGCCACCCTTAATATTGTGGCACCTTGTTTGCGTCACAATGAAGATGGTGGTGAGTCACTCTCCTTGGATCGCCTTGATTGGTTTTCTTCATATCGTGGGTTAGCCAGCTACTGTGACTCTGCTTGTGAGGTTAGTTTAGTTGTTGTATTAACCGTTGAGTATCTGGTTGTGCACAGTAAGGTCATGATCACGATAGGCAATGATGTTGTAGGCAACTTCAAATAGTTGTTATGGTGTGCGATGGGTTTTTGCTAGCATGATCATGCATGCCGGCTGTGTTCAGTGGCACAGACAGGAGGACCAGCTGGGGCATGGCTCCCATAATATTTGTTTTTTCTAAATATTTGGTCAAAGTTAGTAAGATTTAACTTTTGACTAATCTAGAACGGATGGACTATTTTAGTATTTCCGCCGTCCCAACAATTCGTTTCTCTAGATTTCTTTCCTCGGTCCCCTATATATTTTTCTGGCTCCGACCTGGTTGGGGTGTACATGTCCAAGATTAGGTAGGTTCCGTGGATGGGTGCAATCTTATTTCTAATTAAATTGGCAACAGTTTTATTTAATAAGGCCTCGTTTGTAACGCGGGAACCAAAACACATGAATTGAGATGTAAGGTATTACGGATGCCTACCATAACCAGAATCAAAACTGCAAAATATTGTTTCGATCGTTGGAGGTAGCAGGGAAGTACACATGGATCATAATCCCAAAGCGAAGAAATCATGATGTACAATCTCATGTTTGATTTCCTCCAAAATTCGGATATATACCATACGTATTTTTTTTTCTATCCTCTAAAAAATTCTTATGCTTCTCTTTTCAAAGTCGAAACGCAAAAGGGGCCTAAAAAGGTGAAGCTTGTGCTACGGTTTAAAAGTAGTTTCCTCCCCTTCACTCACAATTAATGGGGTTACTTAGGTACGTTTGCCATGCATTATTGCCATCGCCTTGCGCGGGATTTGACGATGGTTTGCGTACCGATCGAGTAGTTGCTGTCGTAGTTTGGTCGGTCGTTTCTTAGGTCGGGGGGAGATCTGGCATTGCAACTGCAGATCAGCTTAGCTCGCTAGATCTGATGGACCATGAATGCATTATTATCACGATATCATCATCACGTTTGTGGGCGAGCTAGTGAGAGTCCGGCCGGCTGCATGCACGCCGCGGGTGGGGCAGCCGGCAACAGCCTTGTGTTGGATCAATCATGCAATGCAGCTGAAAATGGACCGATCTATGAGTTGCGAATCGATTGGGAGTGCAGTTCCCATCCATCGATCGATCGATCGGTTTTGGATCAATCAGCAATCAATCAACTGGTCGTTAGCATCATGCAGGTCAGGTCAGGGGCCAACGCGACATGTTTTGGTCTCTACCAGCACCTAGCACCTGTGCCCCGCCCGCTGTATTATTGGGATGGCCTGCACGCAATGCATATATGCAGCCTAGATAGCTGTCCTCGTACAAAAAAATTGTTTGCGATCGCGTGTAGGGTTTGCTAATTGCATGTACATGCTGCATCCGCTAATTGTAGGGGTAAAACTTAAAGTTAGGACTAAAGTGTCGCTAAAGCACTGGATGAGATTATTCTCCTCTTTGTGATCATCATGTCGTCGTAGCAATCCAGCTTCTTTCTTTCCCTCTACTCTTTCTAATCGAAAGTTGTGGTGGATCTCATGCATGGATTAATTGTTGGCCCCTGCTGGGTTTATATTCCAACCTCACCATCAAGTTAAGCTGGACTTTTCGGATGTAGCTGGATCTTACCAACAAAAACCTTGTCCGAATATATAACTTTTGCAGCTTTAGAGGGATTAACATGGTGTGTTGTTGCCAATATACAGATGATATCGATGGCGCCAAACATTACTTTTTTTCCGACTTCTTCGATATTTATTCAAACAAACAAAAACGGTTGTGATATAATGGCTTGTTAGCATCAAACGTGTAGGATGGCATATTGTTGTTGTTGTTGCTGCTGGTGGTGGTGTGGCAATGAGCATAAACTTAGGAAAATAACCAAAAAAAACTCACCAACTAGAGTAGCTATTTCCTTCTCTTTTAGTACGACGGAACAGCATACAGATGATAGCAAACCAACTCTGAAACGATAAGCGAGAATGTCAAGTGCTGGTCCAAGGAGTTGGATCTAGTTTGCTGCAGCAGGATGACCACTTCAAAGCAGATTCCTACAGGGCCGGACATGAGGGAAAAAAAAGAAGCTAAAGAGGGAGGGGACAAGAGATACTGATTTGAAGTCGGCCAGATTGGCAATGCAAGGATTTTTATTTTTCGTCATGCACTTAAGATACTCGACCAGTGAACTTCTTTGGATATTTTTTTTTGTTTAGGAGAAGTGTGGAGTGGAGATTTGGTGCACATGCGTATCAGTGATCCTGCTTTTTTAAATCGAATCATATTTCTGAGTGCAAAAAATTTGAAAACAAGTCAAGACACCACAAACATGCAAACTATCAATTGGAATAATGTGTATCTTGAGCTACATAAAAATAACAAAATAGTGGATTTTGTCTTTTGTGTGTAGCCTATAATAACAAAGAATTTTGTACTGAAGAAGTCCAAAATTATTTTCATTTTTTTCTAAAAATTATAAATATGATTTTTAAATATAGACGGGTCACTGTATCTCTCATGCGAGAAGAACTTTTTGAGGACAAGTGTCCTTCACTTGCTATTGCATTGTTACTTTGCAGGCTCAAGCTTTTGGAAAATAATTCTATGGGACTCTGTTCACAAATTTACCCATGTAGACCAACATCTGCATTTGACACGTGTCCAGGAGAGAGAGAAATTACTGCATTTGGTTGTCTATTTTTAGGTCTATATATGCCACGTGTCAATTGTAGAGGTTGGTTCACGTCTCCAAATCTATGGACTAGGTCTCATAAAAATATTTTCTCAAGCTTTTCATGTGTTTGCCACCGATGTTGACGACAAGTGCTCCATACGGTTAAGGTTTTAAATGATTCATCTAAAAAAGTTTTAAATGATTAACCATAAAAAAGAGGTTTTAAAAGATTTAACATGTCTTAATTATGTCATTGAGGGGAGAAAATTGCAAAAAAGACTACCACAAGTAAGTCAGAGTTTTCAAAAAACACTTCCTCTTGTCCATATTAATGGTCTTAATTTTATCTAGATTCATATATATCTAGTCTAAATACTTAATCAAATTCATACGAATTTAGACAAAGTTAAGATTATTAATATGAGCCGGGGGGAATACTAATGTAGAGATAGTATCATTTTTTAGAAAAGAATTAAGCCACATGGCTCGGTGAACCGAGCATAGAGGTCAGGGGAAACCCAGTTGCTGCATGCACGCGTCAGGTGGTGAGAGAGACGATCCTCCGGAGCCATTGGAGCTCACACCCTGCACCCTGCACCCTGCACCCTGAAGCCTCCAGCATTCATTACCTGCCCTGACCGGATCCATGCACGAGATAACTCGAGGCAAAACCAATCTTTGGATTCTGCTGCGCTCGATCTCTATTCTAATCTACTCGATCTGGATATCTCTCTTTTCTGCTTTACAGTTTTGACAGATCACTTCCTTACCAAAGCAAAGTTCAGAATCATTTTAGCAAATCAATGTTCAGAATCGCGAGAAAGTTCAGAGTTTTTTTTTTCAAAAAGAAAGTTTAGAGTTACTACTATATAGTCCTTGCACTGCATGATGTAAGCATACGGAGTAATAGTATACTCTCTTCGTTCAGAAATATAAGTTGTTTTAGCTTTGTAAAACGAGTGTATCTAGACAACTTATGTGTATAGATTTAATTCAGGATCAAAGTTAAGAGAGGAGAGGATGAACTTATTAATTCAGGATCAAAGTTAAATCGTCTAGTAACAAAGTTAAGATAAAATCAGGTGGATCATCTATCCACACCTGCCCACAAGATTCTCTTGCTATTCTAGCCAATTCATGAGCTACGGAATTAGCCCCTCGATAACCGTGTTCAAAATTTATCTTCGGAAAATTAGTGACGAGATGGTAGCAGCTGAAGGATCTGATGTACCACCCTCCATCATAGCATGGACAACGTCTAAACCATCTGAAAACAGAATCAGTCTATTGCAATCAATAAACTGAGCTAGATATCTAACTACATTCGATTTCATATAAAATCTAAAATGTCTTATATTCTGTACGGAGCTAGTACAGCCACTCGAGCACTGGATTACAGGGAAACAAAGGTTGTGTTCTGCATCTGCGTCATCGGCCTGCCGATGCCAGCCCAGCACAGCTAAAAGCCTGGAAACCAGAAAAGTGTTAATATAGCTTTGCCACGGATCTAGTCTAGATCTAACAGTAGCACTATACATTACCTTTGTAGATCGAGAACGGAGAGAGGGAGAGAGAAAGAGAGAGAATGGAGACGCGCTCTACCTGCTCCCTGGCTTGACAGACAAGAGCCAGAGGGAATGCCTGAACCGGCGCCGGAGCTGGAACCTCCGTCGTTGGCCATGGGTGAAGGGGAATGAGTGTGGAGAGCGTGTGGCTAGGGTGGCGGCGGTGGAGCTTCCCGTCGGCGCAGCGCTAGCCTAGATCGGATTGGCTTGTAGGTGGGGCGGCTAGGGCACGGCTAACCTCGTAGTTCGTGCTGCCGGCTCCCCACCACTTTATATAGCGCTGGCGACAGGGGCCCACCGTCCTAGATAAGGACGGACGCCCCCGATCAGGGCGCAGTTAGAGGGGCGTGCTGGGCCGTTGGGCCCAGTCACGTTGAGATCTATCCAACATTCTCCCCCTAGATCTCGACTTTACTTTTAACCTTGTTCTTTACTTATCTCATCACAGAATGGGACATAGAGCATGTTTCATCGTCTCAGCTCAATTGCCGATAGAATCAGACAGCCACTATATACCTTCATGTTCTGAAACAAATTCTGTTACTTTTGGGCCTCTATAGTCCAGGGATCATAGGCTTGCCATTAAACCCATGCCGGCTATGTGCTCCTTGAACACATTGGGTGGTAAGCCTTTCGTTAGCGGATCCGCAAGCATATCCTTTGTCCTTATATGCTCGAGACTTATAGTTTGATCCTGGACTTTGTCCTTCACAACATAATACTTTATATCTATAGACTTTGAAGCATTACTCGACTTGTTGTTGTGAGCATAGAATATCTGGGCTCGTTGTCACAAGACATCTTTAGTGGCTCGCAAAGCCAACCACTTTCAAGTCGGGTAAGAATTTCTTTAACCATAACGCTTGTCCCATGGCCTCATAACATGCTATGAATTCTGCATACATCGTAGATGATGCAACTATCGATTTACGCTTCTCCACGAAATAGCACCTCTGCGAGAGTAAAACATACCCGTGGATTTTCGGTCGTCTTTATCTCCCGCAAAATCTGCATCTGAATACCCTTTTATCTCTAGGGAATCAGATCTTCTGTATGTTAGCATGAGGCCTTTTGTGCCTTGCACATAGCGCAAAGCTTTCTTTACCATCTTCCAGTGCTCTATGCCTGGATTCTCTTGATATCTACCGAGTACCCCGGTGATAAATGCTAAGTCGTATGAGTGCACACTTGTGCATCTGTAAACTTCCAACGAAGCATATGGTACGACTTCATTTGATCGATCTCATATTGATTCTTTGGACATTGGGATTTCCCAAACTGTCGCCCTTGACTATGGGAGCGGTGTTGAGTTACTCGCATGCATATTGTATTTCTTTAAAATCTTTTCACAATACGCTTTCTGCATACCCTAACACTCCATCCTTTCATCTCGGTGAATTTCTATGCCCAAAACATAAGATGCTTCACCAAGGTCTTTCATGTCAAAGTTTGATGACAAGAATTTCTTTGTTTCTAGTAGTAGACTAACATCACTGCTAGCAAGCGTAATGTCATCCACATATAGAATTAGGAAAATATATTTCCCACTTTTGAACTTTGCATAAATGCAATTGTCCTCAACATTTTCTTTGAATCCAAATCGTTTAATGGTATCATTAAACTTTAAATACCACTGCCTAGAGGCTTGCTTTAACCCATAAATGGATTTCTTTAGGCGGCATCCCATATGTTCCTTCCTCCATGAAAAAACCCTTGGGTTGTTTCATGTAAACATTCTCTTCTAAATCTCCATTTAGAAATGCCGTCTTGACATCCATTTGATGTAACTCTAAATCAAAATGTGCAACTAGTGCCATGATGATTCGAAGGAGTCCTTCCATGAGACCGAGAAAAGTCTCATTGTAATCTACACCTTCTCTTGCGTAAAGCCTTTTGCCACGAGTCTAGCTTTGTACTTTTCTACATTCCCATTGAGTCATACTTTGTTTTGTAGACCCACTTGCATCCTACTGTTTTGGCTCCTTTGGGAATTTCCTCTAAGTCCCAAACATTGTTGGAACTCATCGACTTCATTTCATCTTCCATTGCCTCCACCCACTTGGTGAGTGAGGGCTACTCATGGCTTCTTCATATGTGGTAGGATCGCCTCCATATGAACTACATTGTAAACTTTGTAGATGTCTTTGGAAATGGCTGGTCTTCGTTCTTTTTAGACCGTCGAGTTCATCAGACTCTTGCTCATTTCTTGCCTCGGGTTCGTGCACATTTACACTAGGTGGTCATTACGGCTCCCTTCGTGCTCAACAGGTTGGTGGCTCTGATGGATGTGTTCGAACTTTCCCATTGTTGTCACGTGTGGAGTCACAGCAGTGCCGCACCACAACCTCGGGGTTGTAGATGGTGGCACAACAGTAGCAGAAAAATGGCTCCTGAATCATCGGATTGGGTGCATGCACCTCTTCTCCTCAAGATCAACTTTCCTAGCTACCGTGCTCCCCTCATCAATTCGTCCTCCAAGAAGACCGCATGTCTCGCTTTCTACAAACTTTGTGTATCTGTCGACAAGAGAAACGATAGCCTTTGGACTTATCTGGATAGCCAATAAAATGGCAAGATACTGTTTTGGGGTCTAACTTTGCAATGTTTGGATTGAAGACTTTTGCCTCAGCTGGGCTCCCCCAGACCCTCAAATGGTGCAGAGAGGGGACTCTGCCTGTCCACAATTCATACGGTGTTTTGGGCACCGACTTACTTGGTACTCTGTTGAGAATATGAATGGCGGTTTTAAGCGCCTCCATCCACAATCCCAATGGGAGGGTGGAATAGCTCATCATGCTGCGCACCATATCCATAAGGGTACGGTTGCGCCTTTCACCATCTGCTTTTCTTGAGGTTCGGCATTGAATCGGGCGACTATTCCATTTTCTTGCAGGAACCGTGCAAAGGGTCACAGTACTTGACCATATGGAGTATGCCGACCGTAGTACTCCCCCACGATCGGACCGAACTATTTTGATTCTTTTATCGTGCTGATTTTCTACTTGACTTTGAAAATTTTAAATTTATCCAACGCTCAGATCTTTCTTTGATTGGATAAATATAACCATACCGGAGTGGTCATCCGTGAATGTTATGAATGAATCATAGCCATCCACACTTTTCACGGAAACGGTCCACAAATATCCGTGTGTGGATTATTTCTAGTGTAGCTATGCTTGGTGTGCACCCTTTTTAATCTGTTTGACATACTTTCCTTTAATGCAGTCTATGCATTGTTCTATGTCAGAGAACTCTAACGGAGGAAGAATGTCATTTTTAACGAGGTTTTCAATTCTTCCCCTCGAAATATGGCCTAGTCTGCAGTGCCATAGTCTCGAGGAGTCAAGAGTTCGCTTTCTTTTCTTTTGTTCTTTGTTCGACAAGGGAACTTTTCCATTCACATCACACACAGAAAAAACTTTCTCATGCAGGGATAACAAATATAACTTATCAAATAATGTAGCGACACCCACACATTTGTCTTTCAACCAGATGGCACACTTGCCATTACCAAAATAACATTCGTAAGAGTCTTTATCCAAACAGGAAACACTTATTAAATTCCTATGTAATGAAGGAACGAAAAGCACATCTTTCAGCAAAAGCAAAGAGCCATCACCCACTCGAGGGACGTCACCAATGGCCTCCACTTCTGCCTCTATTCCATTCGCCACTTCAATGTGTCTTTCTCTTCTTGGCGTGGTCCTTGTCGAATGGAACCCCTGTAAAGAGTTGGCAACGTGAACAGTTGCTCCAGAATCAATCCACCAAGTGGATCTAGTAAACTTTTCATACAAAGATTCATTAACAAAAGAAACAATATCTTTACCATTTTTGGCCATGATGTACTTTAGCCAAATCGGGCGCCTTTCTTGTAGTGCCTGTTTCTTGCGGTGATGGCACTGATCCTTCTCCCTGTGTGTGGTGGTGCTGGTCTGTCTGCATGGGACCCTTGCCATGGGGCTTGGAGGGTGAGCCACCATGGTTGCCTCTGTGAAGCCTCTCTTCCTGTTGTCCTTCACGAAGTTCGAGAACCCGTGAAGGGCTTTCACCTTTCTTCTTCCAGGAGCACATCCCAATGGTCTTTTCTATGTCCCACTTTTCGGGACATATTATAGTTTATCACGAAGTTTTCAAAGGTGTGGAAGTGAGGCCATCACAAGATGCACCAGTCTTGGCTTTAACTCGAGGTCCTCGTCCATTGGCTTGAGCTTTGCGCCATGTTCGACATCCTCAAGATGTGCTCTCGATCCGTGGGGTCCTCCCAGATACTTTTCAAGAATCACCGCTTTAAATTGGTCGTGATATCATCTTTGAAGAGCCAGTTGGCTCTTTATCTTGGCGAGATACTGCATACGGTAGCACTCTCCAATTGAGCCCACGATAGCGTTCTCAATTGTGTTCTTCTAACGCCGACACTTTTGTTGGCGTTCACTCATTTCTGATTATCGATAGAGTAAGCCAGCTCCAATGGAGCATGGTCCTCTTCCTCCTCTCAAAGTCGCACTTTCCTCACCGCCTCCCCGACTGGTCGGCGGCTTGACCGTTGCTTGGTGTCAACCACTAATCCACCTCGACATGAACGCCAAGTCAACTTTCTTTCTCCATTCGAGTAGTTGTCCCCCGAGGAGCGGACGTCCTTCAGACATGCCATGAGGTTGAGACCTCCTGAAAATCACAAAAGATGTGAGATCACCAAGTAAAACAATTGTATGCGTTAATTCAACGTTGGTATAAATTTAGCATGCAATCGTTTCGTGCTATTTAAAATTACATCACCGTTGGGCAGAAATAAATTTAAATGCACCTTATATACTAAATTGGAAAAGATTATGGTCATGATTATTAATAACGTTGGTCAATTAATAGCATGAGTCATAATCACTTTAATCACATCTTTATATCAAGATTTAATCAACTTTTATTGCATTTGGTGCAATTTAAACCATCTATTTGCAATGAAACATTAAAATAATGACTTTCATAAAACTCATGCTTTGCGAAAAATTCTGCCCTTATTTCATTCTCTAGTCAAAATATTCACAAAATAAAGTGACTAGAGAAAACCATTTGAAATTTGCTTAAAAACTAAGCAAAAAAGCGTTAAAACCAATTACGTAAAAAAAAAAAACTATTAAAACCGCCTCTTCGGGCCAACTTGGTGGCTGCAGCTGCCCACACCGCTGCCATTACCGCCTGTCTGAGCCGCCACGGCGCCAGCTCAATGAGCCAATGCTGCCGGCGTGGCGCGTGGATCTGCTGTGGCGCCGTGGCGGCCACAGGCGGCTGCCGCGTTAGCGTGGCGCTACTCGCCTCAACCGCCCGCCCGCTTCCATCACGGCCGTTGATCGGTTACCCTAGATCGTGGCGTATTGGCTGCGGTATAAAACCCTGCGACCCCCACAAACCCTAGCCCACTTCTTTCCCACCCCGCGTCTTCTCCACAGGTACCGCGGGCGCCGATCTGGCGCCAGCGTGGTCATGGCTGCATGGCGCGGCGGCGCCGCTGCCGCTGACGCCAGCGTCGGCCGCTGCGTGCCTCCTGCGTTAATGGCGGCCCCTGGCGGCGGGCGCGCCACCCCGGCGAGGGCGTGGCGCCCCGGCGAGGCGGCTTGCTCCCAGCGGTGAGGAGGCGCGCGCCTCCGCTTCGTCGGCATGGCGGCGCCTGCCGGCGGCCCAGCGTCGGCGGCGGTGGGAGTTCTCAGTGCGTGTCCCGGGGCGAGGTGGCGCAAATGCGTGCTCCTCCTTTTCTCCGTGAGCCGAGCCTCGTCCTCCATGCTGCAGGCCCACCCGAGGGTGGGCGCCACCGAAGAGGGCAGTGGAGCCGTTGCTCCCCTTTTTTTGTTACTTGCATGGGCGATGGCGCCCACCTTGCTCCTTGCGGTGTGCATCCACCCGAGGGTGGGTGCACCGTCGTCAAGTGGCCGAGGTGTGGGGTGGAGACTTTCCCGGCGATGGCCGGAGTGGCCCTCTTTTCACTTTGATTGTCTTTTCTTTGGGGATCTATGGGGTGCGTTAGGAAACCTTTTGGGGCTTTAGATCTTGGGTTTTGCTTTGCCCCGAAGGGTGTGTTCTTCTTCTAGATGTCTCCATAATGGATGCCCATCTAGATCGAGAGGAACGGCGCGGCCAGATGGCAGGCGCACTTTGGATCTAACTCTTTCTTTTAAACCTTTTACTTTCTACAACAAGCACTGTAAAATCTAGCAACTAAAACGTGGCTCTGATACCAATGTTAATATAGCTTTGCCACGGATCTAGTCTAGATCTAACAGTAGCACTATACATTACCTTTGTAGATCGAGACGAGAGAGGAGAGAGAGAAAGAGAGAATGGAGACGCTCTACGCTCCCCGCTTGATGCAGAGCCGGAGGGAATGCGAACGCGCCGAGCTGGAACCTCCGCTGTTGGCCATGGGTGAAGGGAAAGAGCGTGGAGGCGTGTGGCTAGGGTGGCGGTGGAGCTTCCCGTCGCAGCGCTAGCCTAGATCGGATTGGCTTGTAGGTAGGCGGCTAGGCACGGCTAACCTCGTAGTTCGTTGCTTCTCCACCACTTTATATAGCCCAGCGACAGGGCCCACCGTCCAGATAGGACGGACGCCCGATCAGGACGATTAGAGGGCTGGGCGTTGGCCACCACGTTGAGATCTATCCAACAAAAAGTACTTGACACGCCGGGCCGCTGGGACCGGGCGGCGGTTAACGCACACGTCTGGGGCTCATCTTCACAGTTCCAAGTACCACGCACCATGCATGCACATCGGAGCAGTGGTGTACGTACACTGCTCGAGTGGTCGGGCCGGCCGGGCACACGAAACAAGTAAATCCATCCAAACTCAGGATGACATACGCTCGCTCGCTCAGGGAGGCAGGCACGCAGGAGCAGGACACGCATCGCTCATGATTGCCTGACTAGTTCAAGGACCAGCGAATAACCAGGGCCGGCCCATACCGTGGGGCAGAGGGGCCCCAGGGACCCATGAAGTAGGAGCCCGGCGGAAGACTACATTTCTACCAATAAGATCTAATAGTTCAGAATAATTTTTGAAAATTCAAATGGTTTAAGATACGGTCTAACATGCCTCTACTCAGACTATTTTTACCCTAAAAAAATAATTTACCATTTCTGAATTACTTCTCTTGATGTTATAATTTCTCTCTACCCTTCTTGAACACATGCATATTTAGGAACGCCAGAGAGAAATTGAAATCATAGCATCCGAAGAAATCATGGCTTGATAGAGTTACGTGATTGCACGATTAATCTACACTAATAAATACTCTCAATCTTAGAAGAGCACAAGGGTGACTGTCTAATGTGCTTTTTCAAGGTTGTGAGTATTCATTATTGTAGACTAATGACAGACACATAACTCCACCATGACGCAAGTAGCTCTCTCTCCTAATTTCCAATAGTTGTATTTGCGCCCATCATAAGTTTGAGAGGCCGTATATTTCATATTATTATTAATTTAGTGTCAACTACGTCTATACCGGTCCATTCATTTTTGCACATGCATATGAATCAGTTACTTCCTGTTCTATGAATAATTCTAGAGGTACATATTTATATAGATATGTACATAATAAGCAATTGTTAGATATAAGTATCATGGTATATAATTTGTTCAATCAATAGAATATATAGTTTTGATTGTCTTCATCGAGATTCAAAGACCATGGATGTATCAAATGTAAGAATTATTAAATTTGCTTTTAAATTACAGTAATATATCTCTGGCGAATACTAATATATTTTTAATATTTTTGTGTAAACAAGTGTTGGAGGTTGAAAAACATTGTTGATGATTATGCTTAAATTTTGAATAAAATTGGCGTAGATATTAGACAAAAGATATACTTCAAGGAATTTTCTAGGTCAGGGGGGCACTGGCCCCCCTTGACCCAAGGAAACTTCACCACTTTAAAAAGCAAACCTTGGTGTCTAATCGTCCTAGGGCCCCTAAAATCAGTGGAACGGCCCTGCGAACAACCCCCCCTCAGAACTCCCTTCTCTCCCAGATCGCTTGCAATAGCGTTGGAGTGGTCAACGACCAATCTCTAGCATGGCCGAGAAGATAGAGGAATCCATTGTGGATCTAGCATGGCCGAGAAGCTAGAGTGGTTGACGAGCAATCTCTAACCTGGAAGCCTTGAAACCTTGAACATGATAGCTCATTTCTGAAAAGGTTTTTTTTAGATGCAATCAATATACCAAGTTTGATAATTTTCTTGCAACTATGTAACATGAAATGATGGCACACAAAGGTTTCACATTTTTTATCGTTTTCGATTTCTTATGCCCGTTACAAATTGCGGTCAAAATGACAGGCATGAAGGTTCTTAGTTCGGGCCGACCTCGCTAAATTTGAAATGGATCTCTTTTGAAATAGTATATTGTGAATATAAAAATTATTTTTGCAAAAAAATAAGCACTAGATCATGTACATGTAGTTCAAATTTGACCCACTTCCTACCAATTCGGTAGAAAATTTTCCTTTTCACGAGGGGTGGACAGAAAGGTTTAAGATACCCTCGTTAGGACATTTTGCAAGCAAGGTGGCCTAGTATTTTTTTTTAAATGGGGTGGTACCATTTTGAAATTTTTATTTGGTGGCTGCTTCACAAAACACCCTGTTTTTAACACTCGGAAAATGGAAAATGGTCTTTTTATGCAATGAAGAGTAAAACTTAGGAAGTGGGACCTTCCACCACACTTGGACACATATCCTAGGTCCATATGCAAGTTCTCGTGAGATTCCGGCACTCTGGCGGCCCTTTTCCAGCGAAACTCTATGCAGTGGGACCCGACGATCTACCCCTATAGCTTTCTCCGTACCGGGGTTGGCCAATGTATTTTTTTGTTGGTTTTTGTTTAGGTAATATCTATATGGAAAACCAAGGTTGGGACCATGATTCCACCGGTTGTCCTATGTTTTACCCATAGCGGGAGTTTCCTACGAGAGGTCGGGTAGTAACATGGGTATGTTACTAATCTAAGTTACTACCTTCATAGTGGAAAATTAACATATGTGTGGTGTCATGCAAAGACTTATTTATTGTAATATAGACTTATTTTGTCTTAAAATGTGTGATGTTATGATAACATAGCTAGTTACCACAAGCCTCTCTCATCATTTAATTGCATGTCATGTCATCTAAATGCTTAGTTGGCAATACATGTAAAACTATGTTACTATTCAAATTACTTCCACTATAACTATACCCTAAACGAGCAGTGAAGCTAGCCAATGGCGTCTGGTTTGTCTCCTACGCATCCTACATCCTACGATCGAGCTACCTAGAGATAGCTAGCTAGAGAGAGATGGAAATCAACTACAGTACTACTCCCTCCATCCCAAGACATAAGGCATAATTTTTTTGGCTGGCTTATTAAGGAGGTTACTTGTGAGACAAAGTTTTCTAATGTACCCCTATTAAAACAGGTCAGCAGAGGTAGGACTTTTTTTGTGTCCCCCGCGTCGCTCCCCAAGCGACTGGGCCTCGGCCGCCGCGCCCAGTCCCTCCTCCGGCCTCCACGGGTAGCGCCACGGCCAAAGCCGCAGCCGTCGGTGGCGGCGGGCCTTCTCCCCTGCTCTCCGCCTCGGCGGCGGACTCGCAGAGTGGCGGCGTGTTCATGGGCGCGGCAGTAGCAGTGGCTTACGGCGGCTTTGGCGGCGGAGGGCGCGGTGGGCGCGAGGACAGCGTGGAGTCGGTGGCGGCTCGCCTCGGCGGCTTCGAAGAGGGCGGGCGTGCTGCCCGGGCGGCGGGGCTTCGGCATCGCGTCTGCAATGACGGCCTTTGCCTCTGGGGCCACAGGTGGAGCTCACTGGAGGCGCTGGCTTGGCCAACAGTAGCTAGCGGCGTTTCTGGCGATGGTGATTGAGGTCTCCGGCCGGGTCATGGCGGCGGGCGGTCAGCGGTGCCGGTGGAGGGCGCCTGGGCGAGCTTCGGGCGGCGGTGAGTCTGGTTGCGGCGGGCGGCGGTTCAAGGGCTAGATCTGGGCTGATCCGGGCTGGCCGAAGCTAGGCCTGGCTGGCCTGATCTGGCCTGATCTTGGCCTTTGGATGTCGCTGCCCGTCCGGACGGCACCACCGAAGGTGATGGAGGGTAGTTCTCTCCTAGGTTTCCGTGTGCTCATTGTTGCGAATCCAGTCCCGCCTTCACCGAGAACTCTCGGTGGTGTGTGTTGACGGTGGCCGGGGCCTTGGCCGAGTGGGGAAGCGGGCGGCGGCCTGGAAGGTGGTTTCTTGCGCGTTCCTTTGGCCATGGGGTGGCGTGGCTCGGTTCTTTGTTCCTCGGCGACAACGGTCCGCCGGCTGGGTGGTCTCGGTGGCGATGGTGCCGCTTTGCTTGGCGGGATTTGTCAAGGTGGCGGCTCCTCCGGTGGAGGGAGGTGGAGCACGGTGCTAGGGGAGGCGTGTCACGGAGGCACCCTTGCTGCAGTCTTGGCTGGCGGCTTTACGGCCCCGACGGGCTCGGCCGCCAAGATGGTCAGTATGACCTGCTTTTGCATCAGATCCGGCTTATCGCTGAGGGCGGTGGAGATTGTTCTCTCCCGCGTGCTGATGCCATGCCTTTCCTCGTCGATGGCCCCGCTCTCTCGCTCCTACCGGCATCGGTCTCTGTTCCACGGTGTGACGGTGGTGAAGTCCTCAAGACCGTGTTGGCGCGTGTAGGTGGGCGGCAAGCTTGGAGCAATACATAGTGGTCGGGAGGGTCGTTGGAGGATCGGGAGAAATCTTTGTCTTTTGACACCGGGCGGTGACGCCTTTGGGCATCGCCATCCTTCTTGAAGGGCGCCGGTATCTCCGCGTCTCCCATGGCGCATCGGGAAACCCTAGGACTAGTCCGGCAGCAGTGTCGCCATCGCTCCCCTTCTTGGAGGTGCTGCTTTGGTACGTGGCGCTTTGGATTGCTAGTGATGTGGTGGTTCTTCTCCGGGCGAACGGTTCGAGTCTTCTCTGTTTCGCCCGCCGTTGTCGGCATTGTTTTTTTCTCTCTTCTTGTTTTTGTTTTGTTTTGGACTTGTCTGCTCGGGTCCGTGTATCGTGTTGGTCCTTTGGGCGTGTCTTTGTCTCAAAGAATGTCTCACTGTGTCTTTATCTATAAAGCGAAAGTTATTTCGAGAGAGAAAACAGGTCAGCATGCAAGGTTACTTTCTCTCTCTTCCCGCATGCAACATGCAGAGCCAATAAAAATGCTAAATTAATTGACCGTGTGCCTCATTTTTCTCTCTCTCTCCGCATGCAGCAATACACTACAGCTCTTAGCAATAACTGCATGCTAGTTTTAAGGAGCCGAGAATAAAGATTGGAGGGCAGTTTTGAAACATTAGCCAAGTGAATCTCACCTGACTGTGCATGGGCCTTATGCCCTGGGAAAATTCGAAAAAAATTATACGCCATATGCCGTGGGATGGAGGGAGTAGATATCTAGCTCGAGGCTGAGGTTACTTGGATGAATCCATCGATGGTCGGTCGGCGTAAAGTACGCTGTCCTAATCATCATATGCACAAGCTGTCGTCATCCTCGACGATCCCATCTTGATCTCCAGCGCTCAAGAGAGAGAGAGACAGAGCACGCGTAGCCCGTGTACGGTATCACTCACGTCCATCACGGCCACCGCAAACTTTATTCGTCGTCCGGCCTCCTCGGCCCGAGATCTCATTATTGGCCTGCCGGCCACATGAACTGTCTGCATATGTAAGCACTGCATATATATCCATATCACTATATGGTCCTGCGGTTTGTTCACGCATGGCACTGGTCGATCGTTATCTGCTGCTGCTGATGATGAAGTTGGCTAGCAGCCAAGCCAGCTTGTGCCCTCTACTTAATCCCGATCCATCGTCTAATTGACGAGCCAGGTTTCCGGGTACTGTAATTATCTAGGTGTTGCATCGCCGTCAATCCGTCAGAGGAAAAGGCCACGGCCGGAGTGGTGTGCCACTGAATTCGTACATACATACATACCAGGCCGGCGACGCGAGATCATTGGAGCTACTGAAGCACGCTCGTCCTATAGGTAAGTATGTTTGGTGTTATCACTAGTGGAAACGAGGCATTTGTTTGAGACTGGAAATGGGCTTAACCGGTTTTAAAGGAGGCCGTGTCAGCGTGGCCGTCTGTGAAAAAGGAGCCTTTAGGCTACTGCCAGGTGGCCCTTTAACACCGGTTAAGTGGCACTCTTCCATTTTTTCACTATCTCATTTTGGAGCCTAGCAAAAGGGTGTGAAGTGTGCCAGTTTATGTTTTTTTCTTATACACAAGAGGTGTTCGGTGAAATGTCCGAGAGCTCAAAATAAGTTTTCTCGTTGCTCTTTCCTTCTCGGTCGAGGTCGGCAACTATTCTTTCATGTGTCATTGATGTACTATATATATAAATGGTCATCTCCCTATTAGTTTTTGATATATACTACCTCCATTTCAAGGCTTAAGGCGCACACGCTTTCCAAAGCAAAGTTTGACC
Organism: Avena longiglumis; assembly: GCA_030063025.1. Taxonomy (NCBI): domain Eukaryota; kingdom Viridiplantae; phylum Streptophyta; class Magnoliopsida; order Poales; family Poaceae; genus Avena; species Avena longiglumis. Next base: position 90,639,807 of record CP125976.1, read on the forward strand.
AAAAGAATTGAGCAATAAAATCTTGATTATATTGTACATAATTAGTACCGTTGGATTCGTATTGAAAAATACTTTCCAGTGTACTAGTTTTATACCAAAACTCTTTACGTATTTAGAGTAATTTTTGGTCAAAGAAAAAACACGCAAAACGAGGACGCCTTAAGCCTTGAAACGGAGGGAGTACTATATTTTAATGCAGATAAACCCGCAATGGATGTATGGTGACCGCCGCACTTCCGAGTACATTACGAGCCTCCAAAATTTCATCGTTATGGCTAATACAAACCGTGGTCACAATGGTTTTATGTGCTGTCCGTGTGTTCACTGTCAAAACAAGAAAGACTACTCAAATACCAGAACCATTCACGCCCACCTGCTTCGATCCGGTTTCATGTCCAGCTATAATTGTTGGACCAATCATGGAGAAAAAAGGGTTATGATGAAAGACAACGAAGAAGAAGAGGATGATGACAACTATCATAATATGTATCCTGAATATGATGATACTGCAACGGGGGTAGATAATGAAGATCAAGAGAGCGGATGGGCCCGACGATGGCGATCTTGGTCGGGCCATTCTTGATGCAAAGGAAGAATGTGAAACTAAAAGGAGAAGGAGAAGTTGAAGCGGATGTTAAAGGATCACAAAACATTGTTGTACCCAACTTGCGAAGATGGCCATAAAAGCTAGGTACCACCTTGGATTTCTTTGCAATGGAAGGCGAAGAACGGTGTGACGGCGCATTTTCAAAGTTGTTGGTAAAATGAAGAATCTTCTTCCAAGAAATAATGAGTTGCTGACGGTACATACCAAGCAAAGAAGGTTGTCTCCCTCTAGGATTAGGCGTGCGGAAGATACATGCTGCATTAATGACGCATTCTCATCATGCGGTGAAGTACGAGAATTTCGATGCATGCGGTATGCAATGCATGTGATATAAGATCGACGAGGCGATCTGGCGATGTTGAGGGCGAGGCCCCTAGGAAGAAGGTTTACGCCAAGATTATGTGGTATGCTCCTATAATACCACGGTTAAAACGTCTTTAGAAATAAAGAGCATGCCAAGTTGTTGCGATGGCACATGGAAGACCGTAAGAAGAAGGCGATGTTGAGACACCCGCTGATGGGTCACGGTGGAGAAAAGTCGAGAGAGTACCGGACTTCATGCGTGACGCAAGGAACTTAAGGTTTGGTCTAATCAGATGGCATGAATCCTTTTGGTGAGCTGCAGAATGACACGGCCCGTGACTCTATGTATCTATAGCCTTCCTCCTTGGTTGTGTATGAAGAGGAAGTTCATTATGATGTCAGTGCTCATCCAAGGCCGGAGGCAACCCGGCAACGACATTGATGTGTACCTAAGGCCATTAATTGAAGAACTTTTATAGCTGTGGGCCAAACCAGGTGTACGTATGTGAGATGAGCACAAAGGGGAGCCATTTGACCTACGAGCATTGTTTTTCGTAACCATCAATGATTGGCCTTCTCTTAGTAACATTTCAGGGCAGAAAAACAAGGGATACAATGCATACACACACTGTTTAGATGAGACTGAAAGTGTATATTTGGATAAATGTAAGAAGGTTGTGTACCTAGAGTATCGTCGATTTCTTCTGAACCTGCATCAAGTAAGAAAGAAAGGCAAGCATTTCAAACGTCGCGTAACCCGGAGGAAGCTCCTCCGTGTCGGTGAGGAGGTATTTGGTATGGTCAAGGACCTAGAAGTAATCTTTGGAAAAGGTCTGGCTCTATCCGTTCGAATGACGATGCGGACACGCGCCCATATGGAAGAAGCAATCTATATTTTGTGACCTACCCTATTGGAAAGTCTTAGAGGTCCGTTCTTCAATCGACGTGATGCACGTGACGAAGAATGTTTGCGTGAACTCGCTAGGCTTCCTAGGAGTGTATGGGAAGACAAAGATACACGGAAGCTGGCGGGACCATCAACGCCCGAAAGACCACGATACGCATATGCATCCCGAGAACAAGAAGGGTAACGATGCCACTTAAGTCACGCTTGACTACGCTCTTACCAAAGCAGAAGGAAATCTTTTTGAATGCCGAGCGATCAAGGTCCCGTCTGGCTTCTCGTCGAATGTAAAGGGAATAATAAATATGGCAGAGAAAAAATTCCAAAACCTGAAGTCTCATGACTGCCACGTGATTATGACACAATTGCTTCCGATTGCATTGAGGGGGATTCTACCTGAAAATGTTCAAGTACCCGTTGTGAAGCTATGTGCATTCCTCAATGCAATATTTCAGAAGGTCATCGATCCAGAAAGCCTACCAGGGTTATAGACAGATGTGGCCCAATGTCTTGTCAGCTTTGAGTTGGTGTTCCCACCATCCTTCTTCAATATTATGACGCATCTCCTGGTTCACCTAGTAGAAGAGATTGCCATTCTTGATCTTGTATTTCTACACAATATGTTCCCTTTTGAGAGGTACATGGGAGTCTTGAAGAAATATGTTCATAACCGTGCTAGGCCAGAAGGAAGCATCTCCAAGGGCTATGTAACAGAGGAGGTCATTGAGTTATATGTTGATTTTATTCCTGATCTTAAGGCGATTGGTGTTTTAGAATCACGACATGAGGGGAGACTGCGTGAAAAAGGCACCCTAGGATGTAAAGCAATGATATGTAGGGACGGGCATTCTCTCAATCAAGCACACTACACGGTTTTACAAAGATCTATCTTGGTTGCCCCGTATATCAATGAACACAAGAATTTAATACGCCTCAAACACCCGGGACAGTCTGATAAATGGATTATAAGTGAACACATGGCGAGTTTTGGCGGCTGGCCGCAAAGACTTCTCACGAATAACACCACTATTGGGGATCAGCTGTACTTGTTGGCCAGGACACCATCTTCGACTGTATGTACTTTCCAAGGGTACGAGATAAATGGGAATATATTTTACACGATAGGCCAAGATAAAAAGAGCACCAACCAGAATAGTGGTGTCCGCTTCGATGCACCAGAAGACAATGGGCAAAAGACCACGTATTATGGGTTCATAGAGGAGATATGGGAACTGGATTATGGACCTAATTTTAAGGTCCCCTTGTTTCGATGCAAATGGGTCAAGCTAACAGGAGGGGTTGAGGTAGACAAGAAGTACAGAATGACAACAGTGGATCTCAACAATCTTATGAAGGTAGACAAGAACTTAGACGAACCATTCGTCTTAGCCAATGATGTGGCTCAGGTTTTCTATGTGAAGGACATGTCTACCTGTTAGGGGGTAACCCTGGGGTTGGCCCGATCTTTCACGAATTCCACGAGCAACGAGGGGGAAAGAGGTGGTCGGGTATGAAATCGGGGGAAGACGATGAAATCCACGAACACACACACACCAAAACACGATACACGCCTACTCCTCACGTCGGTGGCAACCGGTCCAACATAATCCCTAGGATCGGTGTTGGGCGAATCTCACTCTCCACGCCAACAACGGGGGATGAGGTGCTTGGTGAGACCTTGACGACTTGGGCGAGCAACCGAGAACAAGGCCTTGTACACAACAGGCACTAGGCAAGATCCAAGAGGGGGTGGATAATCCGGTGCTCCTTGGTAGGAGCATGAGACCAATAGATATAAGTCCTCAAAGGGTTTCCTTAATATCTATTATTATCCAAGTCTCCCGTTTAAAATTGAGGGTGGGGGCTATATATAGTCCAGCCACAAAACAGGGGTAGTTTCGGAATGAAAAGGTAAATTATAGGTGGGGTTACAAGGCACAGGGCCAAACTGAGGCGATCAGGGTCTAGCAGGACCGGTAGTACCGGTCCGCAGAATCTAGTGGTAACCGAGTACTGCGAATGGAGCGAGTACCGCTTGAGGGCTGGAGCTTCTTGAGGCGCTGTGGCGGCGGTAGGAGGGTGGTCAGTACTGCCACGGTAGTACCGGATTCGGGACCGGTAGTACCGCTTGCTTGGCGTGAGTGGTGCTTCGTGGCGGCGGTAGGAGGAGGCGGTGGGACCGCTTGGAGGCGGTAGTACGGTCGTCCCAACCGTAGTACCGCTTCAAATGCGGCGATCTGGTGGCTTCTTAGGCGATGATGCAGTTTGCGTGTGAAGTAGCAAGCCATCCAAGGGTGTGTCAAGTCACACAAGGAGAGGAGCGAGTTCACCTTAGTTTGAAGGAGTTTGGCTCGGCGAGTCATGGGTCCACTTGGGTAGCTCGTGGGAGTAGATGTAGTAGCGGTCGTGGGGCGCATCAGCTCCCCTTGGGAAAGAGTCGTCCTCGACTCTTCAACCGTCACAACTTCCTCTTCGCCATGGTAGGGTGATAGGTCCTTGACATTGAATGTCGAGCTCACAAGATACTTCGATGTTGGTATATCGATCACATAAGCATTGTTGTTGATCCTCTTTAGCACCTTGAATGGTCCATTGCCTTGTGGCTTTAGCTTGGAGTCGCGTTCCTTGGGGAAACGGTCTTTACTCAAGTGTATCCATACAAGGTCGCCCTCATCAAAGATCATCTCTTTCTTGGTCTTGTTTAGCCTTGATGCTTAGCGAAGGACTTGTTGCTCGATAGTAGCTCGTGTATCTTCATGGAGTTTCATCATTGCTTGGGCACGCTTGACAACATCCATATTGGCACATTCATGAAGTGGGAGTGGAAGGATATCGAGCGCGGTGAGGGGCTCGAAGCCATAGACGATCATGAACGGGCTCCTCATGGTGGTGGAGTGCTTGGCGCGTTTGTTGGAATTATGCCCTAGAGGCAATAATAAAGATGTTATTATTATAATTCTTGTTCATGATAAAGTTTATATTCCATGCTAGAATTGTATTAAGCGGAAACTTTAATACTTGTGTGGTTTGTGAACAACACCGTGTCCCTGGTACGCCTCTAAGGACTAGCTCATTGATCAATGATGGTTAAGGTTTCCTAACCATAGACATGAGTTGTCAATTGATAATGAGATCATATCATTGGGAGAATGATATGATGGACAGACCCAAACTAAGCGAAGCAATTAGATCGTTTCATCGTGTTCATCTTTGCGAAGCTTTTCCTATGTCAAATATTGTATTCCTTAGACCATGAGATAATGCAACTCCCTGGTACCGGAAGAAAGCTTTGAGGTCATCAAACGTCATCCTATGAGAGGGTGATCATAAAGGTGTCTCTCAGGTGATTGGAAAGTATCTGTTGGGTTGTATGTATCGAGATGAAATTTGTCCCTTCCAAGTCGGAGAGATATACTTCGGGCCCACTCGGTAATCTATATCAACACCGCTTGCAAGCATGTGGTTAAGGAGTTAATCACAAAGTGATATCGGATTACGGAACGAGTAAAGTACTTGCTGTGAACGAGATTGAACTAGGTATGGCCAGTGACGATCGAATCTCGGGCAAGTAAAATATCGAGACGAAGGGAATATATATATGGGATTGATTGAATCCTGGCATCGTGGTTCATCCGATATGATCATCGATGAATGTGGGAGTCAATATGGGTGCCTGCACTGCTGTTGATTATTGATAGAAGATCATATGCGCATATTCTCGAACCCGCAGGTCACACACTTAACGTATCTCGCTAGGATAGATTGGATAATTGGTTTATGAATTTTTGTTGAGTCTCGAATGGGATCCGGGATATCACGAGAGGTTCGGAATGGTCCGGAGAATAAGATTCATATAAGGCGGTGCAGTTTTGGAGTTCGAATTGTTAGGGTTAATCGGTATTGTCTGGAAGCTTCTAGAACCTTCGGAAGGGACCAACGTGGCCCCACCTTCCGGGAGGGGCATGGGCCTATGAGGGAGTGTCCTGGCGCATTGGGCCAGGGGCATAAGGCCCCATAGGGCCCAGCCGATTCTAGAGATTTGACTCGTTTAAATCTCGGATAGAATTTCTAGATAAGGAGAGTTTAAATCGTTTAAACTAGAGATAGGATTTCTAGATAAGGAGAGTTTAAATTGTTTAAACTAGAGATAGGCTTGGAGGAGGGGCAAGGCTGGCCGCCTCTATATATAGAGGGTGGTGCCCCTCTCCCACACCTTCCTCCAAGCCCTAGCGCCTGCTATCTTCCTCTCCCTCCATTTGTAGGCGAAGCCTGCAGTGAAATTCTCCACCATATATACCACGCCGTGTTGTAGATCCAATCTATCTCTCCACCATACTCGCTAGTCAGGAAGGAGGAGGCGAGGTGCTGCGTGTGTATCGCATGGAGGCACCGCCACTTGTGGTGCTAGATCGGATCGGATCACGAGGAGGAGAAGTGAGTGCGACTACATCACCCAAGTTCGAAGAACGTTCACTGCGAATCTTCAAGGGTATGAAGATCTAATCCAATCTCTCTCGTTGATTGCATCTCCTAGATTAGATCTTGGCTTTCCCTCTCGCATCCGTAGAAAATTTTGATTTACTATGCCGAAACCCTTGATGGTATCGAGCTAGATCTATGCGTAGATGTGTTTCACGAGTAGAACGCAACATGGTTGTTGCGGGCGTTGATGTTTTCTGTTGCAAGCCTCTTGTTTGTGTTCTTCTTATGGCCGGGATAGTGAGATTGAAGCGGTCCAGGCCAACCTTACGCGACGCCGTTCACGAGACGACTCGCACTTGACGTGTGGCTTGTTCCACACATGCGGCTAGTGGATGTCGGTTTCTCACTATAGTTGTCATGGGATTAACACGGAGTTTGGCAACCATAATATCACCGTTGTGGCTTTCCGTAGGTAAGAATCGTTCTTAGCATCTACTCCCACAAGCCACGTAAAACATGCAACAACAAAGTAGAGGCGTCTAACTTGTTTTTGCAGGAGTGTTCTGTGATATGGTATGGCCCAAGATGTGATGTGTATATTGTATCGCGATGATTATGTTTTGTAATGTTTCATGACTTGCATGTCGATGAGTACACAACGGCGAGCCATATGGTTGTCTTTATAATTGTGTATGACTGCGAGTCAACTTCTTACACGCCATGTAATAGCTTTACTTTATCGCTAAGTAGTTAGCAATAGTTGTAGTTGCTATTCGTGGTGGAGGCAATCATGGTGGAGTGATGGAGATCATGCCTTAACGCACAAGATGGAGATCATTCTTGGCGAAGATTGGCTATACCATGTCACATAAAGTTATATGCATGTGATGTTTATCCCTTTATGTATCTTATTATGCTTAGATCGTGACGGTAGCATTATAAGATGATTCCTCACTTAAAGATCAAGATAAAACTGTTCTCCCCAAGTATGCACCGTTGCGAAAGTTCGTCGTTTCCAAGCATCACGTGATGATCGGGTGCTATAGACTCTACGTTCACATACAACGGGTGCAAGCCAGTTTTGCACACGCGGAAATACTTGGGTCTAACTTGACGAGCCTAGCATGTACAGACATGGCCTCGGAACACAAGAACCGAAAGGTTAAGCATGAGTCATATGAATGATATGATCGACACTTTGTTGTCCACCATTGAAACCACATCTCTTCTCGTGATGATCGGATTAGGTGTGGTGAATTTGGATCGTGTTCACTAAACAACTTGAGGGATGTTGAATTTAGTGGGAGTTCATCTAGTAATTTGATTAAGTTGAACTATTTATCATGAACATAGTCTAAATTGCACTTGCAAATCTTGTAGATCCAATGGCCAAGTCCAACTTCAACTTCAACGTTTTCTGAGAAAGAAAAGCTTAGAAACAATGGGTCTAACTTCACCAACCGGTTCCGCAATCTAAGAATCATTCTATGGCGGACAAAAGGACTATGTCCTTGGTAAAGCGTTAGGTGACCCCCTATCGCAAGCTGCGCGGTGATGAGAAAGTTGTCTATCGATCGAAAGATGATTATGGTGTGATTAAGAGCACCATGTTGTTTGCTATGGAAGGAGCTTCAAGATCGTTTTGAAACCTATCCGGGCCCTTTGAGATTCTCGAGGCTGAAAACCATGTTTGAGACTCAAGCCCGTTCGAGAGATATGAGATCTCCGAGAAGTTCTTTAGCGCAAGATGGAGGAAGGGAGTTCCGTTAGTGAGCACGCCATAAAGATGTCGGGCTACACTCAACGCCTTGAGCAAGCTGGAATGCACGATTCGGAGGAGCTCAAGATTGACAGGTTCGCACTCCTCCCAGCTACAAAAGTTTTGTAGTGACTCATAATCAGATTGGTTCCATCGATCACCGAGCTCTTCGCAAAGTGAAGGCTGCGAAGTGGACATCAAGAAGGATAATCATGTGTTGATGGTCAACAAGCCCTCCTTTAAGAAAGGTAAGGAAGCAAAGAAGCCCTTCAAGAAGGGCGGCAGCTAATGCCCTATGAGAAGAAGCTCAGTCCGGTCCCAAGCCGGACCAGTGCTTCTATTGCAAGGACAAGGGTCCTTTGGGCCGTTGTCAAAACTTAGCAGACAAGAAGGCTGGCACCATCAAATGTATATTTGATATACATGTTATTGATGTTTTCCTTACTAGCCCTCGTTGTAGTGCCTGGGTATTTGATACCGGTTCAGTTGCTAATATTTGTAACTCGAAACAGGAGCTACATAATAGACGACGGCTTGCGAGGGATGAGGTAACGATGCGCGTTGCCAACGGATCAAGAGTTGATGTGATGGCCGTCGGCACGCTCTCCTTAGTTTTACCTTCGGGATTAGTTTTAAACCTTAATAAATGTTATTATGTGTCTGCGTTGAGCATGAACATTATTTCCGGATCATGTTTATTGCAAGACGGTTATTCATTTAAATCGAAGAATAATGGTTGTTCTATTTATATGAGTAACATCTTTTATGGTCATGCACCTCTTGTGAATGGTTTATTTCTTCTAAATCTCGAAAGGGATGAAACACACATCCATAACATTGAGGCTAAGAGATGCAAAGTAGATAGTGATAATACTACTTATTTGTGGCACTGTCGTCTAGGTCATATTGGTGTAAAGCGCATGAAGAAACTCCATTCGATGGACTTTTGGAGTCTCTTGATTTTGAATCATTTGACACATGCGAACCATGCCTCATGGGCAAGATGATCAAAACCCGTTCTCCGGTATGATGGAGCGAGCAGACTTGTTGGAAATCATACATACCGATGTATGCGGACCGATGAGTGTTTCGACGGTGGATATCGCTATTTTCTCACTTTTACCGATGACTTAAGTAGATATGGGTATATCTATTTAATGAAACATAAATCTGAAACATTTGAAAAGTTCAAGGAATTTCAGAATGAAGTGGAGAACCATCGTAATGTAAAGATTAAGTTTCTACGATCCGATCGTGGAGGTGAATATTTGAGTTATGATTTTCTCACGCATCTTAAAGCAAGTGGAATCGTTTCACAACTCACGCCACCGGAACACCACAACACAATGGTGTGTTCGAGCAGCGAATCGAACCCTATTAGATATGGTCCGATCAATGATGTCTCTTCGATTTGCGTTATCATTTTGGGGTTATGCATTAGAAACCGCTGCATTCACTTTAAATAGGGCTCCATCTAAATCTGTTGAGACGACACCGTATGAACGTGGTTTGGTGCTAAACCTAAGTTGTCGTTTCTTAAAGTTTGGGGATGCGGCTTCGCCAAGAAGTTGATGCGGACAAGCTCGAACCCAAAGCGGAGAAATGCGTCTTCATAGGATACCCTAAGGAAACTATTGGGTATACCTTCTATCACAGAAGAAGGCAAAGTGTTTGTCGCAAGAACGGTTCCTTTCTTGAGAAGGAGTTTCTCTCGAAAGAAGTGAGTGGGAGGAAAGTAGAGCTAGACGAGGTTATTGAACCTTCTCTTGAATTGGAGAGTAGCGAAGACTGAAATTGTTCGGTCGCTTTGCACCAACAATAGGAAGCTAATGACAAGGATCATGAAGCTTGACGATGTCTGCTCTTGAACGTCGCGGTCGACAAGGTCGTGCCCCTCCCGAGGTACGGCAACCACATCTTGACTCTTGTTGGTAGAAGGCGGTGAACCCACGAACTATGAGGCGATGATGAGCCAGACTCGAGAAATGGGAAGCCATGAAATCGAATTGGGATCCATGAGAAAACCAAGTATGGACTTTGGTGGATCCTCCTAGCGACGAAAGGCCGTTGAGTGCAAATGGATATTCAAGAAGAAAGCGGACGGATGGTAATGTTACCGTCTATAAAGCACGGCTTTGTCGCAAAAGGTTTTCGACAAGTTCAAGGTGTTGACTACGATGAGATTTTCTCTCCGTAGCGATGTTTAAGTCCATTCGGATTTTATTAGCAATTGCTGCATTTCATGATTATGAAATATGGCGGATGGATGTCAAGACGCTTTCCTCAATGGCAACATTTATGAAGAGTTGTATAGGATGCAACCGAAGGTTTTGTCGATCCTAAGGATGCTAGTAAAGTATGCAAACTTCAGCGTTCCATTTATGGTGAAGCAATCATCTCGAGTTGGAACCGTTTGATCAAGTGATCAAGAGCTTTGGATTTGTTCCAAATTGCTACGAAGCTTGTATCTACAAGAAAGTGAGTGGGAGCTCAGTGACGTTTCTGGTACTATATGTGGATGACATATTGATTATCGGAAATGACATCAACATGCTTAACGATGTGAAGAGTTATTTGAACAAGTGTTTTTCAATGAAAGACCTAGGTGAAGCTGCTTATATATTGGGCATCAAAATCTATAGAGATAGACAAAGGCCGATAGCTTTAAGCCAGAGTACATACCTAGACAAAGTTCTGAAAAGGTTTAGAATGGATAAGGCAAAGAAAGGTTCAGTGCCTATGTTGTCAGGTAAGATATTGAGCAAGGCTCAGTGTCCAACTACGGTAAATGATAGGGAAGCTATGAGCAAAGCCTTATGCCTCGGCCATAGGTTCCATCATGTATGCCATGCTGTGTACTAGACCGGATGTGTCCAATGCTCTTAGTTTGACGAAAGATATCAAAGTGATCCAGAGTGGAACATCGGACACCGTGAAGAACATCCTAAAGTACCTAAATAGGACTAAAGAAATGTTCTTAGTCTATGGGGTGATGAACAGCTTGTCGAAAAGGTTACGTCGATGCTAGTTTCGACACCGACAAGGATGATTCTAAATCTCGCAGGATACGTTTATATTTTGAATGGAGGAGCTGTGAGTGGAGAAGTCGCAAGCAAAGCGTGATCGGATCTACGAGAGAAGCGGAATACATGGCCGCAGAAGCGTCAAGTGAAGGAGTTTGGATCGAAACTTCATCATCGAAGCTTGGCGTTCCAAGTGCATTGGACCTTGGAGATATTGTGTGACAACACCGGCGCCATAGCACTCGCTAAGGAACCAAGATATCATCCAAAGACCAAGCATATCAACCAAGTTTCATATAATCCGAGATTATATAGGATGGAGATCGAAGATTAGCAAAGTACATACGGATCTGAATGTCGCAGATCCATTGACTAAACCTCTTCCACGTAAAACATGATCAACACCTCGATTGCCATGGGTGTGAGATTGTTGCCAAATGTAAACTAGATTATTGACTCTAGTGCAAGTGGGAAGCTGTTGGAATTATGCCCTAGAGGCAATAATAAATATGTTATTATTATAATTCTTGTTCATGATAAAGTTTATATTCCATGCTAGAATTGTATTAAGCGGAAACTTTAATACTTGTGTGGTTTGTGAACAACACCGTGTCCAATGCATACTCTAAGGACTAGCTCATTGATCAATGATGGTTAAGGTTTCCTAACCATAGACATGAGTTGTCAATTGATAATGAGATCATATCATTGGGAGAATGATATGATGGATGACCAAACTAAGCGAAGCAATTAGATCGTTTCATCGTGTTCATCTTTGCGCTTTTCCTATATCAAATATTGTATTCCTTAGACCATGAGATGATGCAACTCCTGTACCGGAAGAAAGCTTTGAGGTCATCAAACGTCATCCTATGAGAGGGTGATCATAAAGGTGTCTCTCGGTGATTGGAAAGTATCATTGGGTTGTATGTATCGAGATGGAATTTGTCCCTTCAAGTCGGAGAGATATACCGGGCCCACTCGGTAATCGATATCAACAGCTTGCAAGCATGTGGTTAAGGAGTTAATCACAAAGTGATATCGGATTACGGAACGAGTAAAGTACTTTGTGAACGAGATTGAACTAGGTATGACGATGCACGATCGAATCTCGGGCAAGTAAAATATCGCGAGGCTAAGGAATATATATATGGGATTGATTGAATCCTGGCATCGTGGTTCATCCGATATGATCATCGATGAATGTGTGGAGTCAATATGGGTGCCTGCACTTATTGATTATTGATAGAAGATCATCGCATATTCTCGAACCCGCAGGTCACACACTTAACGTATCTCGACGCTAGGATAGATTGGATAATTGGTTTATGAATTTTTGTTCGAGTCTCGGATGGGATCCGGATATCACGAGAGGTTCGGAATGGTCCGGAGAATAAGATTCATATAAGGCAAAGGCAGTTTTGGAGTTGAATTGTTCCAAGTTAATCGGTATTGTCTTGGAAGCTTCTAGAACCTTCGGAAGGGACCAACGTGGCCCCACCTTCCAGGAGGGGGCATGAGCCTATGAGGGAGTGTCCTGGCGCATTGGGCCAGGGCACAAGGCCCCATAGGGCCCACCGATTCTAGAGAGATTTGACTCGCTTAATTCTGGATAGAATTTCTAGATAAGGGAGAGTTTAAATCGTTTAAACTAGAGATAGGATTTCTAGATAAGGAGAGTTTAAATTGTTTAAACTAGAGATAGGCTTGGAGGAGGGCAAGGGCTGGCCGCCTCTATATATAGAGGGTGGTGCGCCTCTCCCTACACACCTTCCTCCAAGCCCTAGGCTTTGCTACCTTCCTCTCCCTCCATCGCTTGTAGGCGGCCCTGAAGCGTAAATTCTCCACCATATACACCACGCCGTCAGGTTGTAGATCCAATCTATCTCTCCACCATACTCGCTGGTGGAGGAAGGAGGACGCCGAGGTGTTGCACGTGTGCATCTCACGGAGGCACCGCCACTTGTGGTGCTAGATCGGATCGGATCACGAGGAGGAGAAGCGAACGACTACATCACCCACGTTCCGGTAACGTTCCGCTGTGTGAATCTTCAAGGGTATGAAGATCTAATCCAATCTCTCTCGTTGATTGCATCTCCTAGATTAGATCTTGGCTTTCCCTCTGTTCGCATCCGTAGAAAATTTTGATTTACTATGCCGCGAAACCCTTCAGCGTTTGTAGGCGAACTCGGCGTGTGGAATGCATTCCTCCCAGTCTTTAAGGTTCTTCTTTATCAACACCCGGAGAAGTGTGCCAAGACTTCGATTGACGACCTCGGTTTGTCCATCGGTTTGAGGATGCGAGGCGGACGAAAAGAGGAGCTTGATGCCGAGCTTGGCCATGAGGGTCTTCCAGAAGTAGCTCATGAATTTTACGTCGCGGTCGAAGACGATTGTTCTTGGCACGCCGTGTAGACGAATTATTTCCCTGAAAAACAAATTTGCTACATTTGAAGCATCATCGGTCTTATGGCACGGAATGAAATGTGCCATTTTTGAAAAACGATCCACGGCTACAAATATGGAATCATGTCCAAGTTTCGATCTAGGCAAGGCTAACACAAAGTCCATGCTAATGTCCGACCAAGGTGCATGAGGAATAGGCAATGGCATATAAAGACCAAAGGGGTTGGACTTGGACTTAGCTTGGATACATGTAGTGCATCGTTGAACGTGGCGCTCCACGTCGCGCTTCATCTTTGGCCAAAAGTAGTGAGTGGAGAGCATGTCATATGTCTTGTCACGGCCAAAGTGACCCATAAGGCCTCCACCATGGGACTCTTGAAGAAGCAAGAGTTGGAGAGACGATTTCGGAATGCAAAGCTTGTTTTGTTTGAAAAGAAAACCCTTATGCAAATAGAAATCATCAATCCCTTTGTCTATTGAACATTGTGCAAATATTGGTCCAAAGAAAGAGTCGGACGTGTACAAAGATTTGATGTCCTCAAGACCCAAGACATTGACTTCGAGTCGTGTAAGAAGGCTTGTGTTTTTGCGAGACAAAGCGTCCGCCACCACATTTTCTTTGCCATTTTTGTATTTTACAATGTAAGGAAAAGACTCCATAAACTCAACCCATTTTGCGTGTCTTTTACTCAAGTTGGCTTGGCCCTTAAGATACTTCAACGACTCATGGTCGGAATGGATGATAAATTCTTTGGGACAAAGATAGTGTTGCCACACTTGAAGAACACGAACCAAGGCAAAAAGTTCTTTGTCATAAATGGGATAATTGAGGCGCGCGCCATCAAGTTTCTCACTATGGTAAGCAATAGGACGCCCATTTTGCATAAGGACGCCACCAATGCCAATACCACTAGCGTCACATTCAATCTCAAAGGTTTTTGTGAAATCCGGTAATGCAAGGAGTGGTGCTTCGGTGAGCCTCTTTTTGAGCTCATCAAAAGCCTTTTGTTGTGCTTTTCCCCAAACGAACGTGACATTTTTCTTGGTCAATTCGTTGAGGGGGCAAGCAATTGTGGAAAATCTTTCACTGGCGGTAAAGCCACCAACCCATGAAAACTACGAGTTCACTAACATTTGTTGGAGTGGGCCAATCTCGTATGTCCTTGACTTTGGAGACGTCCACTTCTATGCCATTAGAAGACACAACAAAACCAAGGAAAATCAGCTTGTCTCTTGCAAAAGTGCACTTGGGGAGATTAGCATAAAGCTTTTCATGACGAAGGATTTGGAGGACCTCCTTAACATGAGTAACATGCTCCTCGAGTGACTTGCTATAGACAAGAATGTCATCAAAGTAAACAACTACACTCTTTCCAATAAGAGATCGCAAAATATGGTTCATGAGACGCATGAAGGTAGATGGGGCATTGGATAAGCCAAAAGGCATAACCAACCATTCATAGAGACCAAGCTTGGTCTTGAAGGCGGTTTTCCACTCATCACCTTGACCATGCGAATTTGATGGTAGCCACTACGAAGATCAATTTTCGAAAATATAGTGGCTCCACATAACTCATCAAGCATGTCATCAAGACGCGTATAGGATGTCGATAACGCATGCGGTGATAGCATTGATTGGACGATAGTCCATGCATAACCGTATCATCCGTTGGGCTAGGATCACGGAACCGCAGGCTAGTGCTTACTTGGATCAAACCTTTGGAGACGATTTGGTTGATTTGACGCCGATCTCCTTCGTCTCTTCCGGGTTGATCTGTGGTACGCCAAGGTTTGGGAGTGGTGCGCCGGGTATGAGGTCGATGCGGTGCTCGATTCCACGAAGAGGGGGAAGGCCATGAGGAAGCTCTTCGGGAAATACATCTTGGAATTCCTGCAAAACAACCATCAAAGAAGGAGGAACATTTGTCAAGTCGTTAGTTCCTTGCGCTAGTCCCTTGCATACGAGGACGTAGTGCAAGATGGATGGGTTGTTCCGCACTTCTCTCATCTCACTTTTGGTGGCAATAAGAACACTCTTAGTTTTTCCACTCGAGTTTGGCTTGTAGCTCTCACTCACTATGGTGTGGTTCTCTCGCTCACCACTCGTCTCACAATGTGTTTTTGCGTATTGCGCCCTCGCTAAAGCCTTTGCATTGTCCGCAATTATTTGGCTAGGAGTCATTGGTTGCAACACACAAGTTTTATCAAGCCATTTGAAAGTGTAAGTGTTTGAGTGACCATTATGCAAAGCACACTTGTCATATTGCCACGGCCTTCCGAGCAACATGTGACAAACCGTCATTGGAACCACGTCACATTCCACCGTGTCCTTGTAGTGCCCAATGGAGAGCGTCACCGAGGCGGTGCTTGATCTTGCGGATCCTTGGTCACTTAGCTATTGGATATGGTAGGGGTGTCTATGTGGATGAAGGGTGAGGTTGAGTTTCTCACACAATTCCGTGCTTGCGAGGTTGTGGCAACTCCTCCATCGATGACAACTTTGATGGACTTCCCATTGATGCTGCACGAGTTTGGAAGATGTTGACGTTGGTCTTCATTTTCATTGGCTTGGGTAGTCAAGACCCTTGTGACCACAAGCGATGGGCTTGCGTCATGCTCACACACAAGAAGTTCTTGGTCCTCTTCCAAATGTTGCCTTGCCATGGCTTCCTTGACCCTTATATCAAACTCGTCTTCACTCAAGTATTCTTCATCGCCGTTGTCATGGATGAACAAAACTTTCTTGTTTCCACATGCATTCGACTTGTGCCCTTTGCCTCCACACTTGTAGCATTCACCATTGAATGGTTGATCATCCCTTGTGTGTTTGCCACTTGGGGGCTGTTTTCCTTGGGGAATAGTTGGCTTGAAGGGAAGCTTGGTTGTACTTGGGGAGCTTCCACTTGGTGTTGTTGGAGTAGTGGTTGGCGCTTGCTTGTAGGTGAAGTACGTCTTTGGCTTGTTGTACTTGATGTCCTCTTGCACTTGGCGCTTGGCCTTGGATGCGATGTGCACAAGCTCAACCATGTTGTTGTACTTTTGGAACTCGGTGATGCGCTTGATGGGATGGTTCAAGCCATTGAGGAAGCGTGCCATTGTTTGTTCATCTCGCTCTTCGATGTTGGCACGGATCATGTTGAGCTCCATTTGTTTGAAGTACTCTTCCACGGTCTTTGTCCCTTGAATAAGCGTTTGAAGCTTGTTGAAGAGGTCACGCGTGTAGTGCGAAGGAACAAAGCGGGATCTCATATGAGCCTTCATATCTTGCCAAGTTGCGATTGGAGGCTCTTCTTTTGCTTCACGAGCGAGTTGTACTTGTTCCCACCAAAGGTTGGCATACTCATCAAACTCGAGGGATGCCATGGCCATCATCTTCTCATTGCTAAAATTGTGCATGCGGAAGATCTTGTCGACCTTGAGTTCCCAAGAGAGATATTCTTCGGGCTCATTGGAACCGGTGAACTTTGGCATGGTGAATTTGAGCTTGCCGAAAGTTTCTTCTCCATTGCGGTTCCGGTTGCGTCGGTTGCCATGATTTTGGCGGTCATCATCATCATCGGAGCTCTCATGTCTTGCTTGGTGATTGTTGCGTTGCTCTTGCGGTTGTTGAGGTGCCGCGTTTGGTGGTGGAACTTGTTGTTGACGACGAGCTTGGGGAGCTTGCTCGTTTTGTTGTCGCGGTTGAGGACGAGGAGGAGGTTGATGGTCCTCACGACGAGCTTGGGGAGCTTGCTCTTGTTCTTGTCGTGGATGATGTCGAGGAGCATTGTCGTGCGCCCTGTGGCGAGGAGGACGTCGAGCCACGTGCGCCATGGGCTGATCTTCTTCTTCTTGGTGTAGAGGAGGCTCGTCATGACCATCATGTTGGCGACGAGGACGCTCATGTCGATGATGACGCCTTGGGGGATCTTCGAGTGCTTCACATCGACGATGATCTTGTTCGTCCTCTTCGGAAGCTTCACTTGTTGTTGATGGAGCGTGTCGACGTCGATGGCCGTGGTGGTCCATGCGAGGTTGCTCTTGTTGAATCACCAGTGCCCTTGGTTGTGGCCGGTTCGCTTCGCGCCTTGGAGGTCTTGCGGAGAGGTCACCATCATAGCTTGACATTGCGGCGTGACTCCGAGATGGTACCGCTTGTAAAGAGCTCATGGATTGAAGAACGGGTCCATCCCGGTGCCTTGAAGCGTGACGGCGAGGTGCACTTGATTCACTTGAGGAGTGCCGAGATGAGCTTGATTCGCGCGAGCGTGTCCTTGCGAGTCCATCGATGATGTGTTGGATCTTCTCATCCGTTGAGGCGAGTGCACGACCAAGAGCTTCATTTTGATGCCCGAGGTTGTGTTGCATGGCATGCATTTGGCCACGGACTTCTTCGAAGCGGTTGTCGATGTTCTTGAATTCCACACGGGCCTCGCTAAATTGTTCATCCTGGCGCCGCTCGAGAGCTTCACAACGATAGTTGAATTCTCCTCGGATCTTCCAATGGTCCCATCTTGTCATGAATTTGTTATCATCCTCCTGAGGTGGTGGTGGTTGGGATGGCTCTCCATGCCTGTCCATGATGCAAAGCCAACAATGGTTGTATATGGAGAGAAAGGGTGTGGAGAGTTAGCCTTTTACCTCACCTTGGAGATTATATCAAACCAATTACCACACAAATGAGCGAAAAAGCGTGCAAAGTGAAATGTTAAGAAACTCACAAAGGCTTTTGGTGGAAGGTTAGGGTTGTGGAAAACCAAACGAAACGATCCAAGAAAAATGTTATTGTCTTACGTGGTAAAGAACCAAAGATCAAAAGCAAAAAGGATACGATCTACCAAAACACGGAAAACACACACGTGGAGAAAAGCGGGGTTAGCACGACTATGAAAATGAGCACAAACGGTCCTAACGAAGACTACGCTCGGTTGTCGTGCCAACACAAGGAGAGACCACAACTCGTTTGCCAAAAGAGGATAAGCAATAGATTTGTGCACTTGCCTCGGTGCGCTCTTTCTTCTCTCTTTGTTGGCTTACAAGCTTGGTGTTCTCTTTGTATTGGGAGACTATGTAACTTTCTATTCTATCTTTGTCTTTTCCTTTTTTTTGATTCTTTTTCTTTTCTTTTTCTCCCTTGCTATGCTACTATGTTAGCTTTTGTATTTGGCCTCACACTCTCACTTTTCCGAAGGCAAGTGCACAATGCTTAGACAAACACAAAATGAGTTGCTCTCATAGGATAGATACACACAAAGGAAGATATGGGGCTGTCAAGGTGGTGCAAGTTATACCTTTGGTATTGTTGACGACTTGCAATCGCTAGTGAGGATGATGTTTGAGTGTCGCGGTGTCGCGGAAGCTGTTGTGAAATGGCGACAAACACGCTAACAAGCTTTAGATGGGAAAGGTCGTGAATCTAAAACGCAGGCGTCAAAGGACAGGAAACACGGTCGGGCAGCGGTCCGGTAATGAGCGGTAGTAGATGGGTGAGCTGTAGTACCACTTGTACTACCGGTAGTATCGGGTCACTAGCGGTAGTGCCGGCACAACCGGGCATCGCTCGGCACAGGCTGCCCCGAACGAGGGAAACTTGCCAACAACCTCAAATTCATGGAAAATCTGAAAGGTGAGCTAGAAACAATAGGGCTATAGATCGACTCCCAAAGCAATGTATCTATGGACCAAAACCACGAAAAACTCACCAAATCCAGAGATCGATCCAAAGGCAAATTGGGGCTCTTTTGGTAGGATTTTCGTTTTACATGGATAAAAGAAAAATTGGGGGAAATTCGTGATCAACCGTGCTCTTGATACCAATATGTTAGGGGGTAACCCTGGGGTTGGCCCGATATTTCACGAATTCCACGAGCAACGAGGGGGAAAGAGGTGGTCGGGTATGAAATCGGGGGAAGACGATGAAATCCACGAACACACACACACCAAAACACGATACACGCCTACTCCTCACGCCGGTGGCAACCGGTCCAACATAATCCCTAGGATCGGTGTTGGTGAGCTCACTCCACGCCAACAATGGGGATGAGGTGCTTGGTGAGACCTTGACGACTTGGGGCGAAATCGAGAACCCAAGGCCTTGTACAACTTGAACGCACTAGGCAAGATCCAAGAGGGGTGGATAATCCGTGCTCCTTGGTAGGAGCATGAGACCAATAGATATAAGTCCTCAAAGGGTTTCCTTAATATCTATTATTATCCAAGTCTGCTTACAATAGAGGGTGGGGATATATATAGTCCAGCCACAAAACAGTGGTTTGAATGAAAAGGTAAATTATAGGTGGGGTTACAAGGCATGGGGGAACCGAGGCGATCAGGTCTGGCAGACTGGTAGTACCGGGTCCGCAAGAACCAGAAAATTCTGGTAACCGGTAGTACCGGTAATGCTAGTACCGCCTCCGAGCTGAGTACCGCTTGAGGAGGGCCTGGAGCTTCGTCGAGGCGCCTGTGGGCGGTAGGAGAGGGGCCGGTACTGCCGGTAGTACTCTGGCAGGACCGTAGTACCGCTTGCTTGGGGCGTGAGTGGTGCTTCGTGGCGGCGTTAGGAGGCGGTACCGCTTGAGCCGGGTGTAATGGGTCGTCCCAACCGGTAGTACCGCTTGCCCGCAGCGACCGGTGGCTTATTTGCACTGATGATGCATGAGTTTGTGTGAAGTAGCAAGCCATCCAAGGGTGTGTCGAAGTCACACAAGGAGAGGAGCGAGTTCACCTTAGTTTGAAGGAGTTTGGCTCGGGCGCGAGTCATGGGTCCACTTGGGTAGCTCGTGGGAGTAGATGTAGTAGCGGTCGTAGGACAGGCTGCATCACTACCAAACCGAAAAAAATAAAAAATAAGCAAACAGATACATCACACGATGAGCCAAAGCGTCACATAGTTCTTTCAGGGAAAAGAAACATCGTGGGAGTGGAGGACAAGACAGACATGTCAGAAGATTATAATAAGTTTGATGAAATTCCGCCCTTCAGAGTGAAGACTGACCCAACCATCCTGTTAAACGGTATTGATATTCCATGGTTACGGCCGACGCGATCATAAGATTGACTATATGTATTAATTGAGCCATTTTGGCACACATATGTATCTCAACATGGAAATCAATGTCATATTTCTTCTATTAACAGTATATGTATTAAATGAGCCATTTTTCTTCCTTCTATTTCTTCCCGCCATTTTTTCCCGCCATTTTTCTTCCCGCCATTTTTTTCCGCCAGTTCTTCCATCCAGTTCTTCCCGCCAGTTCTTTACTATATATATATATATATATATATATGTAGGGTTGGCCTCCATTGTCATTGCACATCTCTAGACTCGTATCTGCAACCTCATCACTCTTTCCCATGGTTTCCACCGTAGCACTAACCCCCAGGGAGGCGGAGGCGCTGTGGCATCCCGCAAAACCACTACTAGAAAATCGCGTTGAATTTGTGCATCGCATCGTCATCATCATGCATTGTTTGCTAAAACTATGTTTGCAAAGCCCGTGTTGTTTTCTAAACGCCCCTCTTATATTCAAACGCCAAAACCGGGTCCCCGGAATATTTTGTTTTAGCCGCTATCGGTTTGCCAATGGCCCGTTTAAATCAAATAAAAATTATATTATTTTAGTGGGGCAATGACGGGCCAACCCGACCGAACCACTGTAAATGTAAACGGTCCACCCAACCGCCAGAAAAATCCTAGACTCACCTGTAAAACTACCCACACCTAAGCACCTCACCCCACCCAATGGCAAAGACGCCACATCACCCCATCTCCTCCCCCACCCAATCCTAGCCTCCACCTAGACCCCTCTCTCTCACCCCCCACCACACAACTTCCCACCCCACTCCCAAAGATAGCACACACTCACGCGAAGCCCCACTGCCCCCACACGCTGCGCACACCGCCACTCGCCCCTGTCCCGGACTCCGCCCCACCTACCCCGCTGCGTACTGTTCACCATCCTTCCTCCAAGACGCCTTGACCCGCGCCCACCCCGCCTGACTCGGACCCTTTGCCCTCCCTTTCGCCTCCCCGCCTCGACCTCGCTGACTAGCCTTGGCTGACTCGCCTCCGCCACGCCCGGCATTTCACGCCACCGCCCTTCTCGCTCCCTCTCCGGGCGCCCTGCCACGCCAGCGCCCGACGACCACGCCCACCGCTTTCGGCCAGAAGAACCCAGGCGAGCCATGCGGGCCACCTTCGCCGCGGCTAGCGCCTCATTGGCCCCTCTCCGGGCCGCCCTCATGGCCGGGCAAGCTCCCTCGCTCGCCCGAGGCCCGGCCGCGTGACGTCCGGCCCGCTTCCACGCCGCCACGGGGCCGCCTTCGCCGGGGATTCGCCTCGCCACCGGAGTTCCCCGCCGCCTGAGCGCCTTCCGGCCTCGTGCCAACGCCGCCTGCGTCCCGCGTCATTGCCGCCGCCGTCGGCGCCTCCTCGCTCGTGGGCCCGCTCGAGGCCATCCGCTCGCTGCAAGGCCGCCGCCTCGTGCTTTCCGGCTGCTCGCGATCAAACAGCGCGCCGCACTTTGACCCACGTGCGTTGCGTGTGTTGTGCGATGCCCCCAAACGCCCGAGGGCTACAACAAGATCTACATCGACGATGCAAACCTCAAGAACGACAACGAACCCGACGGTACCCCAAGATCTTCACGGATTCAAGACCGAACCCGGGGCCGCCATGATCTTCGGCAAGGATCCACAAGATCTCCGCCCTAGACTCCAAGGATCGCCTCCGGACGCGAGCCCCAAGACCCGAGGCATGAACCGACAAGTTCGCCATCGAACCCGAACGCCAAGTGCTTCACCCAGAACGCCAAGTCCGACGCATCATGGATGCGATAGTATCGTCCCGACGCCAAGGCCGACGCAGAACGACAAGTGCTCCATTCGAACAACAAGAACGACGAGAATCCAAGAACGCCTGCCGAGACCGCTCGAACTCCCGGACCTGTCGAACCCCGAACCCCGGAAACCCCAAGACCGTCGAGCCCCCTCAATGTGTGACCCCTTTTTCCTCGAACCCTATTTTATAACATAACAACTTGACTGCATATTGAATTGTCATACTCGCATGCATATCTGTGGTTTGGGGGCCTTTTGCCGATTCACCTAATAACTAAATATGGGGCCCATATGCGGGCAAATCTAGCCTTATATTGGCCTCATTTAAACTTGTGTAGCGAACCGGTGATATATTCTGTCTTGTTCAAACAACATTTAAATTGCGGGGGTTCTAAACAACTTGAACCACCTAATAATTGTCGGGACCCCGGTTCCGCTTAACATGACCTAATCGCATCGCACTTTTGCCATGTCATCCATCATACATGCATCATGCCGATCTTCTGCCGTTTTATTAAATATTGCATCCGGTGCTTCTTCTAGTGTTTTGCTTCTTCGCGGATAAGGCCGTTGAGTTGATGTGAGCTTCGCCTCGATCTTCGGGGAAAACCTTCGACAACGTTTTCAAAGTAGCATCTCCTCTTTCTACCTATCTTACTTTTATAGTAATTTACTCCTTCTGTTGATCTATTGCTATCCGTGTTGCGATGCTCTAGTTTCGTGCAGTGAAATCCCTTGCAGCCCTATATTGCCTTGGACACATCCTATTACCCGTTGTTTGGTAGATAGTTGACTTCTTGGCGTCGTAGTTGCTTGCTCAAGTCTTGATGTGTGTCGTCAAATGCCGATTGGGTTGATGTATGTCGCATGTTGATGTTGGAGATGATTCTAGTTTTACTTATCGTCACTTTAATTTCTGTTTAACAACTAAAATTGAAATAAGCGGAGGCATCGGTGGGTGATAGACAATATTTGGTTCCGACGCCCACTTGTGTCCCGTAAGACCCCGAGTACTTGATTCATGTTCCTTGTTTTATCGCTATCCACATCCGGAGGTATATGGGACCCCCTGAGCCGAGCTTGATTCATTCTTATTTCTTGGGGCCACAAACTAGTTTGAGGTTTTATTTACGATCCGCTTATGCCATGCTACTTTACGTATTTAAATTGTGCGAGGAGCACACTGCATCTGTTAGGTAAGCGGATTGATTACGCGGTATCGACAAGCCCAGCCACACTTTGGGTTCCCGACCGCACAGACCATTGTCGAAACCTTGAGTCCGCCTCGAGCTTGCTTACTCCGTCGGATCTACTCAATGGGTGGCCCCGAAATATTTGAATCTGTGATTGTTCAGTCGTGAAAGCCTCGTTGGGTTTTGATTTGGTTTTTCCGAGGCCGATCGAGCGTGTGTTGCTATTGGTGCACCGGCGGGTAAAACTTCAAAGCCGTGTCATGGATATGGACGACTTGGAGCACATTTCTTGATCATAGACAAGCATAACTAAAGTTTATTGTTATAAATTTGACTTTATCATGACTAGTAATCAGCTTCACTACAATGGAATGACTAATAAAACTGCCCACAATTGCTTGTTTGGAGTGTCGCTGCGACCATTGTACTGACTAGTAAGTATTACCTTCTACGAAATGGTGAATAAAAGTACCAACAACTTTGGGTTTTGGGTTTATCTCATGCTATCATGCGATTAGTAATTGTTGCAACTATCACTAATGGTTAACTAAAAGTGCCCATGCTTATTTTATCGGGATGAATATCTATACGACTAGTAATTCGCAAGCGATAATCGACTAAATAAAAGCGCCATCGTGAGTTCCTCGGTTGACTTCCTCGTTTGGTCTCGAGGGGAAATACCAGATGGGTTTGTTTTGTGTTAGCTTCGAGTTGAATCGGATAGGTCTTTCTTCTCCCTCTCGATAACCCGATCGTATCGAGTCTCTATAGGTTGTTTAGTGCATCTTGCCGCCGCTTGATCCACCATACCTATGTAGGCGAGGACCGCCAATTCTAACCTCGCTGTCTTGGCCTCGTCTTGACGCTCCTTCTTTGTTTTCTGCTTTGCCTTTGTCGGCACCTTTTGTTAAGTAGGTTTTGAGATCGACGCCGTTAGCGGTGGTTACCCTTCCGGCTTGGCTCAAGCGTGGTTATGGACGCATTGGTTATTCCTCGGGGCTCTAGCCCCATTTGCATCTTGTCGTGGTAC